>PITA01002191.1:123917-169039 GCA_004023965.1 Spilogale gracilis
AGTGACCTCTCCAGGCCCTGAGTGTCGCTAGAAGGCAGTCCAGTTAGTGGTGACACTGGCTATGGCTGGAGAAAGGACCCACCATCAGATGGGAGGAAATGGGAGAGTCGCTATATTTGGTCTACATGACTTTATTTTTTATAATAGACAGGAAGAAAGACAGAGAGGGCGAGAGAGAGGGAGGGAGCAAAACGAAAGGAATGATAGCAGCTATTGCCCTAAAAGTGAAAAGAAGCGCTGGCTGCCATCTTTCCTACAAGACAGGAACTGACTAGCACCCATCCTCAAGCTAGAGAAGAGGTGTGAGGGGGGTTCACGCTCCAGCTCACCACACTCTGTGCTTGTGATCTGACGGCCCCACTGAAGACCTGTGTGGCCGGGGGCCCTGCCCCAGTGGCTAGCCCCCAGACCTCTCGGTGGGAGCTGCAGGCCTTTAGGGGGTAGCACTGAGGCTACACGCTCCACAGACCTTCAGCACGGCCCCCGACAGCATCCCAGAGCACAAGAGCAGCCACTGCACTCATAGGGAAATGGGGTGGGGGGCACAGCTCCAGGAAGGGCCATGGAGGCAGACCCAGGCCCCTGCCTGCATGCCAGCGCTCAGAGGAGGCCCCTGCCACTGCGGGATAGTTTTACTTCCCTTCCTCTCCCTCCGCCCCTCTACCCAGGCCACCCGCTTCCTCCTGCTGGACACATCCGCTCCCTCCCCTCAGCTGCCCTCTCCTTCCTGTTCTGCACCAGCTCTTCCAGGCCTCCATTGCTCCCTCACCCTTGATCATGTCTTGACGTAGGGGACTTGCCCCAAGTCTGTGCCCCCACATTAGAAATATGCCTTCCCCGAGGACGCAGCCCCACTCTGGCATGGCCACTGTGCCCCCATGGCCGGCCTGCAGGAACGGCCCTCACTGTGGCTGTGAGTTCCTCCCTGCTTCCGGGAAGCTGCCATCCAGTACCAGAGGGCACATCTTACAAGCCTGGGTGGACAAACCAGGACTGACCCTAAGGAGAGACACACTGTTGCAGTGTGCCTGCAGTGCCCCCATCGGGGATTTTCCTCCCCAGTACAACGAACAGTACGGTGGTATTCACGGGGATGGCCACCTTCGTGGACCAGGAAGATGAGAAACCATCTCAGTCGCTCTCCAGAGAGAGATTGGCTGGACAGCTTGGGGCCTGTGTGTTGAGAGACGACGACGCGGCCATGAGAAAGAACGAGGAAGGGTGCTTTTCAGCCCGGCCAGCGCTCCAGGATATAGTGCTGAGCAGAAAAACCCAAAGTGGGGGGAAAAACCCATGAAAAACCAAAAGTGTTTTTTTTGGTGGGATGGGCTCGGGGGTGGGAGGGGAATGGGGTAGGAGCGGGGAGGCATCCACGACGTCATCCTTTATGGTAAGAAAGGCAGAACTAGGGTGCCTGGTGGCTCAGTGGGTTAAAGCCTCTGCCTTCAGCTCAGGTCATGATCTCAGGGTCCTAGGGTTGAGGCCCGCGTCAGGCTCTCTGCTTGGCGGGGAGCCTGCTTCCTCCTCTCTCTCTGCCTGCCTCTCTGCCTGCTTGTGATCTCTCTCTGTCAAATAAATAAATAAAATCTTGAGAAAAAAAAAAAGAAAGGCAGTACTATGATCCTCGAAAGTCCTTTTTGCTTCCATGGACAGAAAGAAACGCAGGCAGGGTTGACAGCGGGCCCTGCGGGGTGGAAGGGAGGGGGAGATGGGGGCACCTCAAGGCACGCTCGTTGTTTCTGAACCCTGAGAAACTCCCTGTCCACTCCCTGGACAGCAAGAGCAAGAGGAAAACAATGCAATGGTGGGGCAGCTGCCACTGGGAGCCTGCTGCACTTCACACGGCGTCTGTGTGCGACATGGACGCCACAGCCCCTGGGGGGGGGGCAGCTGATGCCCAAGGGACAGGGGCTCAGACAGGTCGGGCCACTGGTCAGAGGTGGGGCTGCACTTCGGACCCGCAGAGCCCCACAGTCCCCCCTGCCTTGGTGCGGGCCAGGCCACTGTCACCCAGGTCACTGAGGCCAGGGATCGTATGCAAACTTCTGGGAATGCAGAGTAAATAATTCCAAGTATTTAATTGTAATGAAAATAAAAGCAACAATAACAGCAATGGTGATAAAAGCGCCACTAAGGACTCACGAACACCCACCCCTCACCAGGCCCCGAATCGAATGTGGTTAGAACCCACCCTGCCCTAGACCAAGGCCAGCAGTGGGGGGTCATACCTGATTCAGGGTCTTCTGCAGGTGCGGGGTGCCCATGCGGTCAGCCATGTGCCGGTAGGCCGGGTGGGAGAGGAAGAACTTCCTCTCGGCTGCCAGCGCCGCACGGATGTCCTTCTTGCCCTCGATGTCCTTCTGGCTGCGGTTCACCACGCCGATGTAGCCTGCAGGGAGAGAGGGTCAGAGCAGGGGCAGTGCCAGGCGGGCCAACACCGTGGACCAGGCACGGGGCTGGGCCAGGTGCAGGCAGACACGGGTCCTGTCGCACAGGTCACTCACAGACCAGGCCACCAGCCAGACCCGTTCCTCAGAAACGTGGAGAACACGAACACATGTAGCAGTCCCAAAAAGCAACAGAAGTTTTCGGAGGAAGGAGGGGTGACAACCGGCCCGGTGTGAGGCAGGGGATGGAGGAAGGCTCTGCACAGGATGGCAGGCAGGATGTGACGGCGAATGCTTCAGAGCCAACGGGAGGGAAGCTTTTTAGGGATGACTGTATGTGGGTTAAAATTTTCTGCATCACACACAAGAAAATGATAGTGGTGATTGACTACATGAGAAATGGGGCTTGCAAGCAAGACTCGGCTACCTTCTCCACTGCTGGCCTTTGGAACCGTTCTGGAATTCTTTAATCATAGAAAACAGGATTTAAGATAAAAATGCTAATGTGAAGAAAATATTTGCTCTCTTCCTTTTTTTAAGATTTTATTTATTTGACAGAGAGAGAGAGATCACAAGTAGGCAGAGCGGCAGGCGGGGGGGGTAGGGGGGAGGAAGCAGGCTCCCTGCTAAGCAGAGAGTCCGATGTGGGGCTCAATCTCAGGACCGAGATCATGACCTGAGCCGAAAGCAGAGTGTTAATCCTCTGAGTCACCCAGGTGCCCCAAAATCTGCTCTCTTAAGACATGAAGCAACTGGAAGAGTAGAGAAAGGGGTGGTGTTCAAAAAGCCAGAACAGTGGAGTCTAGGTGGCTCAGCTGGTTGAGTATTCAGGTCTTGATCTCAGGGTCAGGGGCTAAAGCCTCATGCTAGACATGGAGCCTAATAAAAAACAAACAAACAAACAAACAAACAAATAAATAAAAAACCAGAATAGTCCTGGGTCCGCAAGTGTGGACGCAGAGCACCGGGTAGTACGGGTGTATCAGGGGTGTCTTGGGATGCCGAGAACTCAGCAGAGTGCCTGATCCCTGGTAGGTGCTCAGTAAACAGACGTGGTGATTGTTTTCATCCCAGCTGACAAACTGGAAGTTGGACAGGTGGACTGGGGAGAGATGGCCAAACGCCCAAAGGGATGTATACACATAGGCATACCCGTTCTTGGTGTGGGGCATCTGGGGTTTCCCCCAGAGGAGGAGGGGAGGGATGCCTGCCTGCCATTTATTTGCCAAGTCTTATGCGAGACTGGTTACCTTTCTTCCTCTCCATCTTTGCCATTAGATCCCTTTTACAGATGAGGGAAAGTGACCAAGGTGAGGTCACAGAGAGGGGCCGCAAGCAAACCCGATGTGAACCCAGACTGGTGAGAAGCCCAAACTCACTATCATCCACACAACAGTAAGCAGGAGGAGACAGCAGGGGGCAGAGCCAGTAGTCTGGCTGGGATGCTGGTTCCTAAAAGTATATAGGAGTTCTGAGTCTTCTGTAAGCCAAGAAAAAGGATGCAGCTGGAGAGATTCTAAAAGTCACAAGACAAGAGGAGAACACCGAGGGCGGGAGGTCGGAGGGCACAAGTTGGTACCTGGCAGACAGATCAGGGAGAGAAAGGGCTGACTTTCTTGAAAATAGACAGGACAGCAGAGGAGGGAAGACACAGACAACAGTGAGGGGAGGAGGAAGGAAGCTGAGGAGGTCTGTGTCATCCAGCCACCCATCTCCCATGCTGAGCCCATGTAGCATCCCTCGTAGACGAAGACTGAGGCCCAATAGAGCCTAAGGACGAATAGAGCCTAAGGCTGGTGAAGGAGATGGGGACAGGTGGGGTCCGCTTCCCTTCTCGGCACCAACCCGTCCGTCCTAAACCTCTGACACAGGTGCACTCTCTAGCTCCTGCCCCTGGCAGCCGCCTCTCCTTATTTGACGTCTCAGCACGGCTGGGGGAAGGTGGGAACCAAGGTCTGGATGTTGTCCCCATGCTCGACCCACACATGGAGGAGGGAATCCCTAGGGGCTAAAGGAAAGATCTAAAGAATGCTGGCAACACCAGCGCTCAGAGGGTGCCTAAGTTGACAGCAACTCTCCCGAGGGAAGGAATGGGACAGGAAAGGGAAGCAATTAAGAAAATGGCTTTAAAAACATTTTTTTTGGGCGCCTGGGTGGCTCAGTGGGTTAGCCTCTGCCTTCAGCTTAGGTCATGATCTCAGGGTCCTGGGATCGAGGCCGGCATCGGGCTCTCTGCTCAGCAGGGAGTATGCTTCCTCCTTCTTCTCTGCCAGCCTCTCTGCCTACTCGTGATTTCTCTCTCTGTCAAATAAATAAATAAAAATCTTAAAAAAAAAATTCTTTTTTTTAAATTGAAGCCTAGATGGACACTTAACACTATGCCACAGGAACAAACAGCAATAACCTGCTTCCAACAAAAAGGGACTGAGTCACAGCCCACAGATCCTCTTATAAGGGACTCCACGGGACCTCTGGAAATTACCTTGGAGAATATTTGCCTGTCATGGGGAAACACTCTGCTGTTCTGCTGAGTGAAATGGAAAAGTGGGTCGCAAAGTGGCAGGACACTGGAGAGCTGGCATTTCAAACCAGCTCTGACACATCCTAGTTTTGTGACTGCGGCAAAGTATTCTGTTTCTCTGTTCCTCGGTTTCTTCATCCATAAAATGGGGATAGGACAAGAGCCACCGCATGATCTGGATCGTTAGTAGGATTCAATGAGCTCACGCACATCAAGAGCACAGAGCAGTGCTAGTACATGACAGATAAAAAGTATTTGCTATTCTAATTTTTGGCAAAGGAAAGTATTTTGGCTACTCCTGTCAGAAGATCTAAACTTGATCCTAAACCTGAACCTTATCAGGTTTCTCCATCTAGATTTAATTACCAATTTATAGGGAACAATTGGCCCAATCCCAAGTGTGGGACGTGATCTGGTTTCCTCCACCAAAAAATGATATAGGAGAAAAAAGCGCTGGTGGGGGAGCTATTCAACCAGAAACTTAGGTATTTATGTGTCAAATGATATGAAGCCAAGGATTTGCTTTGCAAACCCCCAGGAAACAACTAAGGGGAGGACATTCGGGGACTCCAGATTAGCTGTGTGCTGATAACCACTGAGGCTGGGTCTGGGCGGGGGGGGGTCTCCTCGTACTGCTCTACTTTCAAGAATGTTTTTTAAATGTTCACAATAGAAAGTCAGCATGAATATTAATAAATATTATGACTCCTGGGGCGCCTGGGTGGCTCAGTTGTTTAAGCATCCCACTCACAATTCTGGCTCAGGTCATGATCTCAGGGTCATGGGATTGAGACTCACATTCGACTCCACACTCAGCTGGCAGTCTACTTGGGATTCTCTCTCTCTCTCTCTCTCTCTCTGCCCCTCCTACTCACAGGTGCTCACTCTTCCTCTCTCTCAAATAAATAAGTAAAATCTTGAAAGAAAGAAAGAAAGAAAGAAGGAAGGAAGGAAGGATGGATGGATGAATCCTGGGGCACCTGGGTGGTAACAGTCAGTTAAGCGTCCAACTCTTATTTTTTTTTTTAAAGATTTTATTTATTTATTTGACAGAGAGAAACACAGCTAGAGACGGAATTCAAGCAGCGGGAGTGAGAGAGGCAGAGCAGGCTTCCCGCCAAGTGGAGAGCCCAATGCAGGGTTTGATCCCAGGACTCCAGGATCATGACCTGAGCTGAAGGCAGACGCTTCACGACGGAGCCACCCCCGCGCCCCAAGCATCCAACTCTTGGTTTTAGCTCAGGTCCTGATCTCAGGGTCATGAGATCTAGCTGTGCCTTAGGCTCCAACCTCAATGCACAGTCTGCTTAAAGCTCTCTCTCCCACTGCCCACCACCCCTCCTCTTGCAAATAAATAAATAAACTGAAAGAAAGAAAGGAAGGAAGAGAGGGAGAGAGAAAGAAAGGGAAGGAAGGAGGGAGGGAGGGAGGGAGGGAGGGAGGAAGGAAGGAAGGAAGGAAGGAAGGAAAGAAGGAAGGAAGGAAGGGAGGGAGGAAGAAACCAATTAAGTAAGTAAGTAAGCATCCTGGGGGACCTTTTGGGAAGAGAGCCACAAAGTGTGAAGTAGTGGGAGAGGCTATGCTGTGGATGACTCTGGTTTCTTTTTTCTGGAGGCTTGTTTATGTTCCCAACGTGAGCAGGTGTTAACTATGTAACTGGGAAGTCAATGTGTACAAATCAGAAGGAAAGGATATACAGAGAAAGCAGTTACTCCGGGCAGCGGGGAACAGGCAGTGGTGGGCGCTTATCTGTGCATGCTTCCTGGCACAGGTGCAGGTTTCAGTAATGATAAGGACCAAAACATTGTCGTTTGAACCTCCTCCCAGCCACTGTGCCCCGTGGCTCCCAGCTCCCCGCCCAACCGCACCTCTTCTCAGGGGAAGCAGCTTGTTCTCCAGGATGTCCCTGGCGTCAGTGCCTTCATCCATCAGATCGAGCTTGGTGATGACGCCGATGGTCCGCAGGCCTGAAAGAGTCCAGAGGTCAGAGGATGCCGTGAGGGAAGGAGTCTGGGCTGGCAGCCTGGGGGGGTCCCCCACTTCCAGGCTGTGAGACCTGGGACAAGCCGTAAAGTCACCTGCCTGGACCCCAGTTGCCCTCATGTCAAGTGAAGACAACAGTCACACCAATCTCAGAAGGTTGTCCATGAAGATTAAACTGGCTTGTGACAAACATGCAATCAATAAATACTGGCCACCACCTGTCATTCCTGTGACCTGCGACAGTGTCTTGCTGCCACAGTGTCGGGGAGGGGGGGACCTCATGGAAACTCAAAATCCAGGCTCAGTCTCCATGCCGCGCTGAGTTAGCTACAAAGTCCCAACATCATACGCACACCCACGGTGACTGTTTCTAGGGTTACCTTGCACCTGAATGGCCAAAATTCCACTCTGGAAACCACCTCATCGGATTCCTCCTGTTCCCAGGTCACCTCGCGAATCAAGGGAAACTCTCCTAGCAAAGCTGCTCACCTACAGGTCAGCTGCCCCTGGCGGGATCCCCTCTGTGATGGCAACTGTGGATGTGCTGTGTGAGTATGTGTGAACCACAGGAAGCCCAGGGAGATCCCCAGAGGGTGCAAAGGCGGGCTTCGAGGGGCTGACAGCTGTGCTCTCCCTGGCGGCCCTGCCTGTTCACTCGGCCGTGAGCCGGTGAGCCGCCGTCACCTTTCTGGAGGGCAAAGGGGTCACAGTGATGAATACCCACAAAGCTCGTGCCAGGCACGGAGGGAGGGGATGGGACTGGGGAGGGGACCTGGGCGCCTGGACTCTACTGGAAAATGTTGGATTTCACTGAAGCGTTATTTATGAAAGACCAGGAACAACCCAAATGTTCTAGAACAAAGAAGAGTCAACAATGGCCAGCTCGGGGAATGCTGTGTCCACACACCCTGACAGGGAAGCACACACACACAGTACTGAAAAATAAGGAAAGATCACCACATTTTTTTGAATGTGAGTTTACCCAGGAGAACAAACTGTGAGAGGCTACTGCCGAGGCGCGGTCACTGGGATCTCCACGGAGCAGGGTGGGGGGGACCACGCCCACTTCCTCAGCACCCAGTCGGGCTGCTGTGGCATCTCTGTCGCCATCAGGCTCCCTCCTACAGGACTGCACCGGGGACACAGGGAGGCAGCAGGGGGCTCCCAGGTAGGGGCAGCCTCTCCTGGGAGACCATGCCTGGGGTACCCTGGGGGCACAGCATGTCCTTCACAGGACAAAGATACTCCGAACAAGGTCCTCAACTTGGAAAAGCTCATAGTCCAGTGTGCAAAAGGGTCATCAGTTCCTACCACTCCCCCAGCCGTCCTCGGCCGACTGGGACCAGAAGCCAGGAAGCAAAGCGCCAGAGCCCGGTCCCTGTCTCCCTCCAAACCACCACGGAATCAGGCAGTCAGAGGGCATCTTGCAACCATATTTCAGTGCGTGTCCCACTCCACAACTGCCAACACGTGCAGGACACACCCAGCTCCCTACAGCAGCCACCAAGGCCCCTTGGATGGTCCCGCCCCCGGCGTCGCCTCCTCTGCCCTCCCTTTAGCTCACTCTGCCCCCTCAGTGGGCTCCTAGCCATGTCCCGGGCACCCCAGGCTCAAATCAAGCCCAGCTTATTTAGCACCATTGGCCGTTTTCCTGGATTTTGCTCTCTTCATCATTCATCATCCTGGTCTTGCCTGAATCCACACATCTTCAGAGGCCGCTGACCCCCCTCCCACCCCAGACACTCTCAAAGGATTGCCTTTTCCTCCAGTGCTTGCTTCTGGCTGAAACTGCCCCACCTGCTTATTTTCCTATTGTTTTCTGTCTCCCTTGCTGGAATATCAACTCACCAGGGGCAGGGGCCCTGTCAACTTTATCCTCTGCAGTGTCCCCAAGGCCAAAACAGAGCTGGCACATAGCAAGTATGTAATTGGCATGTACTTAATAAATGGCCCAAGGAAAAGTTTGACCTGGAATGCCGTGAGCCAGAGGCGCCTCACTGATCCCTATTCGCCCCATCTGGCTTCATTAGCTCATCCTCCTCTTACCCTCCTTTTACCTTCTCTGCCTGGCACCTGAGCGGTTACGGGGACACCTCCAGGCCTTTCAGCAGCTCTACAGGCTAGGACCCCTGCTGCCATTTTGACAGAGTGGGACCAAGCCAAGGAGAAATGCCCAACTGCCACCCAACAGCCTCTCAGGCGGCCCTCCGGCACCGCTGGTCCCCATGGGAGATGCTGTATCCCAGGAGGGCCTTTTCCTAGGGGTCATAGGCCGGAGACAATAACCGTGACCTGGAATCAAGGATGCAGGGCAAGTCACCATGCTCCCAGGCCCTCAAAAGGGGAACGCCTACTGCAGGGCTCAGCGGTTACCTTGTGGGTCGACCTCCTTGGCCAGCTTGAGGGCGTCCGAGTTGGCCAGGTCCATGTTGGCAGGGGTGACAGCAAGGATGAGGCTGCTCTCCCGGCTGATGAACTGTAGGATCATGTCCTTGATTTGGTACTCGATATCTGGGGGCTGGTCCCCCACGGGCACCTTGGTGATACCCGGCAGGTCGATGAGGGTCAGGTTCAACACTGAGAGGAAACCAGAGGGAAAGGTCATCAGAGACAGAGGAGGGGAGGCAGGCACGGCCCCAGGGCTACCCAGCCCGCTTCCCCAAGCACCGGGGACTCAGGCTACAGGATTCTTCCTGCCCTCCAACCAGATCACACCTTTTGATGGAGCAGCTCCTCTGCGAGGGCCCTCTCCTACAGACAGCCTCTCTCTATTGCAGTGATACAGTTTTAAACCGGGACATTTGCATCGGCAGCCTGGAATTGCTCTCAGTGGCTAAATAAATTTCGGCCCCTCAATTCAGCCATGACCAAAGGCTGCTGGTTACCAGTGTTTACCGTAAAAACAAAAAGATGATACTCTGATAAGACACATACTCTGAGATGTACTCATACAAAGAAGAGGAATTTTATATTATGCTACGATTTGAGTAAAAGTGCTGGAACACACATGTGTGACAGACACACAAACACGTTCATAACTACTGACCCAGGCATGAGAATATAAAATATGTTCGTAATACTCATGGCAGGTAGGTTTTTGCTCCACACCCTTTCGTAATTTTTGAATGTCTGCGCCGTGTACAGGCATCATTTATTCAAAAATAGGTCAATTTAAAAACTCATCCCCAAGAACGCATGCTGAGGAGTTCAGTCTGCTAGAATATTCTCCAAATGCCATGTGAGTTAGCAATCTATCCCCAAGGCCACAAGTTATTCTTGGTGGCAGGCTGATCTAGGGAAATGTTGGGGGTTTTAAAATCAGAACACTTTACAAAGAAGACTGGCTTTCTGGCTCTTCTGCAAGGCCCGGAAGACCTGGTCACCCTGGGCCAGTGTCATCATGTGGCCACCATGACCTGGGAGCCACGCTATGGAGGGGCATCCAGCTGCGAATTGTCCCAGTCCCCACCATGCCGGACAGTCTTCCCAGCATTCTGTGTTTCCTGAGAGCTGAGACTGATTTCTCAGTACCACGTTCCTATCAAAAAATGGGAAGACCGAGATCAAGAGGGCTGTGTGCGTGTGAAGAATGGAAAGGGTCACATTTTTTGTGACAGCGCAGCTGATCCCACCTGTGAGGGCAGAGTTGGCTCCCCTCCACCCTGACGCCCAAAGGGTCTCTGCCTGTGCTGCCTACCGTGCGGCGAGTAGACCCGCAGGTTGATGGGCACTGGGGAGATGCCTTTGTTGGTCCCCGTGACCCTGTCGGTCTCCGCTTCGATCTCCTGCCGGACTTCATCAAAGTCTGTAAACTTTTTGGACTTACAGTGCAAAAACTCAGCATATTCTGAAAAAAGAAGAGAGATGTTCAAAATGAGAAAGAGAAGCGGTCTAGCTCGCAGGGAGGGAGCCGATGGCCCTTCTGGGACAGGTGCCTTGTCAAGCAGAGAAAGCAAAGAGTCAGTCACAGTGGCTCCAGGAATTTGGGAAACAACAGCTTCATTCTCAGAGAAAAAAAATGCAGAGGGTACTGCTCCAGCGAAGCTTCCTTCCAGACCTCAGGGAATTCCTCAAGGAACAATAATCAGCAAAAATCCTGCCCCGGGGGAAACGGAAACTCTTGTGAAGTATTTTGCTAAATGACATGTCATGACATGTTACGAGAAAAACAAAGCAAAAAAACCAACAGGTGGGTGTGACCAGCAGTTGTCACTTTTGGATGAGCAGGACAGAAAGGGAAATACGGGCCTGCGTCACCGGACGGCAGCTGGTATATGTGTGAGGAAGTGCTTTCTTGGTGTTATCCGAGAGACCGAGTCCGCAATCGTGAGGTGGAAACTCCCTTGCTGTGGGTCAAAGGAGATGCGAGCCGCCATCCTAGTAAGACCCTGGGCTGCTAGCACTGTCCAGCTCACCAAGATCCCAGATGCACATCCCTGGGACCCATCTGTCCTTCCTCCCCAAGCGCCTGCACGGTATGGGGAACAGAGCGCCACCAAAGCCCGTCTGTCTCTCCTCCCCTCCTGCCCATCGGCAGGGCCCCCCACCTAGACGTGAACCCCTCAGAACTGCTTTCCAGGCAGGGCCTCAAGTGAACAGAGGAGGCCTCTTCATGCCTCTGAGCCAAGTGACTAACAATTAGTGCTGGGCCCATTAGCTCTGGGATAAAGCAAGAATAAAATACATTTGTCCTCAGACGGAGGGACTGAGCCTACAGGTGCTTGCTGTACAATTCTTCAACTTTTCTCTATGTTCCAATTTTTGTGGGAAATGTTGGGGAGGGGGGACCCCGTAGGCTCAGAGACCATGGCTCTGCAGTGCTGCTAAAAAAAAGACAGGCTGGGAAACAGCCCAAAGGACTAGACCCCTACAGAGAGGCAGAGATGCATAGGGCCGCGTCATCTCTAGGTGGAAAGGACTAGAAATCGCCTCAATGTCCACCAGGAGGAGACCTGGCTTCACAAATCCCAGCACAGACACACCATCAGCTGCCTCAAGAGAGGACAGAGATGGAGCCCCGCAGAGGAGGCCCCGAGCTCCAGAACCTGCACCCAGACGAAGGGCGGGGCAGAAAGAATGGAGTGCAAAGAGTTCTGCCACCCCATCACGGTGACCTAACCAACTGTGGCCGATGTTCAGCCCATGCTGGCTCCGGCCAAGCCTTGTGCGTGCTCCCACGGGCCCCCCAGGGGCAAGCACCTGAGCAGAAGGCATCTGTGCTACAGATGAGGAACCTGTGGCCCACAGAGGGGAAGTGACTTAGCCCAAGCTCAGTGGCAGAGCTAGGATTCCGACTTCAGCTCATCTGTCTCCAGGCAGTGATTCTCAGGTCATGTGGCCTGTGTGAGGCCCTTGGCAGGCTCTTAACCTCTCTGAACCTCTGCTTCAGGGGCCCAGAGAGCTGAGAACTACCTCCACCGTGGGCACTGGCCACTTAGGGACAGGGGCAATGAGGACATTGCCAGCATGGGCACCCCACCCCACCCCCATCAGCTGACCCAGTTCCCTAGGACAGTCACGCTTGAGCCCTCCACAGGGATAAGAGGAAATGCTTGGCTGCTCTTCCGGCAGCAGCCTCCAAAAATGGAACAGTCCCCCAACCCCCCACGGCATACCTCGGTCCTCATCCGGCTCAAGGCCCTCGCTCGGCACCCGCAAGGGACCATCCCCCTTCCAGGAGCACAGCCACAGGACTCAGACCCTCTCCCTTGTAGACTGGGCCACCCCAGGCCTGGTACCTGGAAGGCCCACTCCCACCCACTCCTTCTCCAGGGCCTGCCTGCCTGCTGCCTCTCCCAGGGAGCCTTCCTAAACTCCAGGCCACCTGACCCCTCATCCTGCATCTTGGGCCTCCTGCCCCATCAGAGCCTGGTCACCCTGGGATGGTGCTCCTGGCTGTGACCCCTGGAGTCCAGTGTGCACTGGCAGTCGCCCCTTCTGCCAACCCCTTCACCTGAACTATGTGCAGCCGGTGCCAGAAAGCCACAGCTTCTCCCCCAGGGAGTGGGGGAGGGGGGAGCCACAGAAACCACACCCTCTATGCCTGACAGGAGGGTTCAGGAGTCTGCCAGGCCCTCAATGCCCACTTTATTGTGCTCCTTGTCACTTTGGAACCATGTGCCGGATTCTAGGGTTGATACTAACCTTCAAAAGCTTCCACTAAGCCTGCTTTCCCCCCACAGTGCTGACCGACCCTTTTAAAGCCAGACCTCGGCCCGCCTTTGCTCAGAACCCTCCACAGCTCCCAACTCACCACCTCCCCAGAGTCCTACAAAATTTTCTTCTCCCCAGCTTCTGAGTTCAACTCATTCCCCTCCAGCCAGCCACTCAGGTCTTCTGCCTCAGGACTTTTGCACTGGCTCTTCTCTCTGCCCCCAGGCTCTCTCCCTAACCTCCTTCACCTCCTTTAGGTTTGTTCAAGTGTCACCATAAGGCCTGCTCTGGCCCCCACCCAAGATGACGAACCTCTTGAGTCTTTCTTCCTCCCCTGCCTTATGATTTTCCAAGCACTGGCCACCTTTTAACAACACTGACCTCCTCACCCTGTGCTATTTTCCGGGTTCACCCTATAGGGTAGGGATTGGAATCTGTACTGTTCACTCTGGGTCCCTGAGGCTCCCTCTGGGCATACCTACTGACCTGCTCGATAATCCTATGTGTCTCTGAATGACCATCAGAAAGAGAATGCAGCCCCTGCCTCGGATTCTGTAAGAGGGGTCCAACTACAAGGCCACCAAGTTGAAAAGATGGGAGATTGGACAGGGACGGAGTGTGGCAAGGCCACCCACTGTTTTTGCCTCCCTCTCCCTTTCTTTTTCTCTCTCCCTCCCCCCTCTTCCTTCACAAGATCTTGACACCAAAGTCCCCATCCTGAGCTGGGCTCCTAGTCTGGTCCAAGAGTGTCACAGCAGGTGCCACAGACACTCCAAAGAGACCCAACAGAGCAGAAGCCAGGGGGCGGGAGGAAGGAGGCAGGCCAGGGCAACGGTGGGCAGAGAGCGCAGGCCCGCATCATCTCTCTGAGATGGTGACTCCCCTCCATGGCCTGAGGACACTCTGGGGAAGGAGGGGTCTCCCACAGGCCAGGTCTGCCTCTGTGCCAGTCTCCCTGTGAAGAGAACAGAAATCTGAGAAATAGATGGGAGGGGCTTTGCCCAGGGCTCCATAGCCCTGTACAAACTGGAATGCCGATGATTTTTTTAATGATCCCCTGTCGCAAAGAATAACTCAGAGGCCCGAAGGCTGAGTGCAGAGCCTGTAATGCCTGGAGACTCCCTCTCAATTGTTCCCAGCAGCTGAAGTTGAGGTCCCCACAGCACAGCCACACCCCGCTGTCCCCAGCCAGGCCGCCGTGTTTCTCTTCCCTGTTGATGCACAGAGAAGAAGGCCAGTCCTACCAGTCCCTGGGCCCAGTTGCAGCACCGACAGCCCCCCCCCCACACACACACTGCCGCCCGGCCCTCCCAGCCTGGCTCTTCCCCGGGGCCCAGCCCAGGGCCTGGAGCACACCAGGAGGGAAGCAAGGACCGGGGCCCTTGTCCAGCACCCGTGCTGCTGACCCAGAGGTGCCAGCGCCCCTCTCCCACCACAGGGCTTCCCACCTGCATTCCTAACTACAGGCCGGTGAACGCACTCGTGGTTTTTTCTAGAGAGATGCTCTGCCCTCCTTCCAGGACTTGTTCCCTCATGTCCCTCAGGTCTCAGCTCCAAACAGCCCTTCGAGGGGAGGGGAGGCTGACCCTGACCACCGGGGACCCAGCAGATGGCCTGTCGTCTCGCCCCTCCCTCCACAGCCCTCCTCTCCCTGACACTCCTGTGCTTGGGTGTCCCTAAGGCCAGAGCTGCAAGACGGCAGACTCAGTTTTAGTCACTGCTCTCTCCAGTGCCTGGTGGCTAGTAGGTGCTTAATAAAAACTACTGTGTGACCTATTAAAAGTCATTAGGTGCCATAGCCTATGATGACATCACCCTCAGTCCCAAGTGGGTCCGCGCTCTGCTCTGAGCATCTCCCAGGCCCACCTTCGGGGTAATGGGCCGCCCGGGGCACAAGGAAACAGCCCCAAGACAGTGGCCCCGGTTCCCCGCAGGCCTGGCTTCCTGAGAAGTCCTCGGGCCCTCCTGTTTCAAAGGAGCTGGAGGACGCCCACAGGACGGAAGGCACCCTCCCTGCCCCACAGAGACCAAGTGACGAAGTTGGGCTGGAACAACCAGCCTTCAGCCTAGCCCCTCCGGCCTGGGAAGGGTGAGTGAGGCACCACAACATCGCGTGGGGAGGTGACAGAAGACAGGCGGGCACGCTTGGCCACGCCCAGCTGGGAGCTCCGGCCCCTCTCAGTGCCTTGGTTCCCCTACAAGGAATGGGACAACACAGCTGTGGGCCTGCTAGGAAATCAAATTCCACTGTGCCCGGTGCACAGGAAACACATGGCTTAGCTGCCAGTCAGGGAAATGCACAAGGCTGGCCTTGGGATATCAGTGGGTTTTTTGTTTTGTTTTTTTAAAGATTTATTTATTTATTTGACAGAAACACAGTAAGAGAGGGAACACAAGCAGGGGGAGTGGAAGAGGAAGAAGCAGGGGGAGTGGAAGAGGAAGAAGCAGGCTTCCCACTGAGCAGGAAGCCTGATGCAGGGCTTGATCCCAGGACCCCAGGATCATGACCTGCGCCGAAGGCAGACATTCAATGACTGAGCCACCCAGGCACTCCTCGTCCCTTGGCTTTTTTTTTTTTTTTTTTTTTGAGAGAGCACACACACTCTCGCCCAAGAGCGGGGTGGAGGGGGGAGGTAGCGGGAGGAAGAGAGAGAGACTTCCAAGTATACCCCACACTCAGTGTACAACCTGACTTGGGGCTTGATCCCACCACCCTGAGATCAAAACCTGAGCAGAAATCAAGAGTCAATTAAACACTTAGCCAAGTGAGCCACCCAGGCACTCCGGGGTCTCAGGGTTTTTCCATGGAGGAGCCCTGCCCTGGTCTTCATGGACATTTCCCATCCTTTCCCCATTGTCAGCCCAGCAAGGAATGGAACACTAGGCTGAGTCTGGCAGTCGGAGATGGCATCTGCCCTCCCCCAACCCAGCGACGACAGGCATGCTCACCTGGGATGAGAGGACAGACCTGGGGACTCAGACACCTGGGAGACCCTGAGTCTGATCAAATGGGTCCAACAAGAGGAACTTTGCAGAGGCTTTAGCCAACAAGAGGCAAGGCCTGTACCCCCTCCCCGCCCCCCAGCCTGCCTGGTCCACAGGCTCCAGCTGACTCGAGGCAATCAGGCAGACCTCCCCTTCTAAGACACACCGCCACTGGGAAGGTATGCTATTGTGATTTATAGTAAGAAGTATATATTTGTGGGCGCCTGGGTGGCTCAGTTGGTTGAACAACTGCCTTCGGGTCAGGTCATGATCCCGGAGTCCCAGGATGGAGTCCCACATCGGGCCCCCAGCTCCACAGGGAGTCTGCTTCTGCCTCTGACCTTCTCCCCTCTCATGCGCATTCTCTCTCTTTCTCTAATAATTTAAAAAAATGAAATACATGTTTGTATTTCTTCCTTCCATTTTTGACCCAGAGCTCCTAAAATCTCTGGAAAGCCCTAAGTGATGAAAACAATTAAGGGGTCTTGACATTCCTAATAAGCCCCTTTCAACCACACATCAGTTTATGCTAATGAGGAGGCTTTTGGAAAGCACTTAAGGACAGGAGCTGCTTGCCAGGGGGACCAGTTTATGTGATTAGAGGAACTTGTAACCCCTCCCTTTGTACCCCACCTTGAGAGGGCTGGAGGTTGAATCAATGGCCAATAGCTAGTGCTCTAATCAATCGTGTCTATGTAATGAGGTCTTATAAAAATCCCCAAAGGTCAGGGCTCAGAGAGCTTCCCGGTTGGGGAGGACATGTTGGTGTTGGAAGAGGGATGCCCTTCCCCACACCCTGCCCTATGCCTCTCTTCCCTCTGGCTGCTCCCAAGTTCTATCCTTTTTACATTAACCACCGATCTACGAAGTGATAGGTTTCCCTGAGCTCTGTGAGCTGCTCCAGCAAATTCACTGGGCCTGAAGAAGGGGTCCTGGGAAGCTCAGATGTATAGCCAGACGGTGAGGAGCACAGGGGACATCCCAGACTCGCGGTGGGGGTGGAAGATAACAGTCTGATGGGTCCAAGCCCTTATCCTGGGGTGTCTGACACTATCTCCAGGAGGGCAGGCAGTGTCGGAATGGAGATGACTATAGGCCATGCAGTCAGCGTCCACTGAGACCTGGAGAACTGCCTGGTAGTGTGGGGAAAATCCCACGTACGCTAGAGAAAGTGACAGCCCCAGATGGCATCCCAGGCAGCCCCCTGCCTGGCTCGCAACAGCTCCTGGCTCTGTTTCCTCATCAAGACACAAGGCCCTTGCCCAGAGTGCTGCAGCATCTACCAGCTTTACGGAAAGGCCCGCCAGTGCCAGGCTCCCGGGGAAAGGTACAAGAGAAAGAGCTGTTGATAATCCCGGCTGCCTTCCATCGGCAGGGAAGAGGCAGCAGTCCACAGGGCGCGCTCAGGTACCTGCCTAATGCTGCTGCAGGACCCACCGGGGGCCAGGCCCTGTGCTGGGCACAAAGCACATCACTGTCCCTGCCCTCTGGCACTGACATTCGAGGGGAGAGAAACCATTAAGACAATATTAGAATAGGATGACGTTACTAGATACGTGCTGAGGAGGAACTAAGACAGCAGTAATGGGATCGGGGTGGGGGCGTTGGGGCTCACACTCAGGAAAGGAGGAGGACAAGGACGAAGAAGGTGGGCAGGGTGTTCCAGGGAGGGAGCACAGGGAGGGCAAAGGCCCAGAGGCGTGAATGAACAAGCTGACCTTGGGGATGAACAAGGAGGGAAGACTGTGGCTTCAGCCAGGGACCAGGAGGAGGCAAGGTCCCAGAGGCCAGCAAGGCCCTGTTGAGGTCACAAGGCTTTGAGAAAGAAGCTGGGAGCCAAGCCCAGCCATGCCCTCTCTGGCACCTGAGAACACCACCCAAGGTCAAGGGAAGGGAGGCTCTGCAGGCCGCATTCCACACAAGAACAGTAGCCAGCACCCAGGGTTTACCAGGTCACGGGGTGGTGCCCAGGGAGGAGAGCAGGGTTCACCCATGAGCCATCAAACTTCCTGGTGGCTGCGGTTTCAGGTAATTATTTTTTTTTTAAGATTTTAAGTAATCTCTACACCCAATGTGGGGCTCGAACTTACAACCCCAAGATCAAGAGTCGCATGCTCTACTGACTAAGCCAGCCAGGGTCTTAGGTAAGTTTTAAACTAAGCCGATTAAAGGTAACGGCTCACCAAGACCAGTCTGGACCAGAAGCCAGGCATCACTGAGTGTCATAGGTGTCAAGAGACCTGAGGCTTAGCCACAGAGCCACATTGTGACTCCAGACCCTACAGGAGGCAGCAGCCACACCAAAGCCACATGGGGTGCCAGGGCCACAAGGGAGATACCATCACCCCCAATTTACAGAAGAGGAAGCTGACACAGCGAGGGAGGCCACTTGCCCCAGGCCCCAGACACTAGGGGTAGCTGCCCGGCTCCAGAATCCTGCTCTCCACAGTCAGGTGGACAACAGTCTACTCTCTAGAAGTGATGCAGTCCCACGCAGCCCCCCAGAGGGCCCTCCACCAGTCGCCATGTCGCCAACCACACGTAGCCTCCTCCCTCTTATTAGTGGGCTGTCCCACCTCTCGCCCAGCTAGCGCACTTCTGCTGTTCATTGCCCTGGACCCGCCCAACCTCTAGGTCACTCTAGATTGCCCTGCACCCCCACAGCACTGCCCTGGGCCAGACCGCATCACCTCTGGTCTGGTTCAAGGCTAAACTCTCCCTGGCCTCCCTGCCTGCCCTCCTTCCACAGGGTGCCCAGTAGGGGCTGGGCTGGTCTCTCCCACCCGTGTGCTTTTTGGGCTCTCATGCCTACTCCCTCACCAGACTGCCAGGCCGGGTCACCTGCCTCCTGACCCTCCCCACTCAGCCTCCCTTCACAGCTTTTTTTTTTTTTTTTAAGATTTTATTTATTTGACAGAGAGAAACACAGCCAGAGAGGGAACACCAGCAGGGGGAGTGAGAGAGGGAGAAGCAGGCTTCCCACTGAGCAGGGACTCCCTTCACAGCTTTGCACATGCTGTTGCCTTTGCCCAGAATGTTCTCCCTGGGCCCTGGCCCAAAGTCAATCCAGTGGCCAATCTACTCCCTCACACCCCCAGTCCTTTCCCCTCACAGCCTGACCAGGCATCCCCTGTCTGCTGCTCCCCTGCTGCCTCCCCGGGCTGCCTCCAGCTCAGTCCAGCTTGCAGCAACGAGACACCGGAAATACCAGTCAGGTGGAGGAGGAGGAGCATTTGTGCTGGGACCCAGCAAGGGCCACTACTGTACGGGCCACCTGGGCCTCACTTCCCACCTCTACCGCCAGCCCAACAGGATCCGACCACAAGTCTATCTCCACGGTTGCCACCCTGTCCCCACCTGCCCCCAGGCACCACTCGCACCTCTTCCAGTCCCCTGCCCAGGACAGGCTCCTGTGGTCTCTTCTCACCAGCAGCCACAGGATCTGGACAAGTAACACCTGGGCCGAAGGGTGCACCCCACCAAGTGGGTTTAGGGCTGGGCTCTCACAATGACGCTCCGGTGTGCTCTTGGGCAAGTGGCTTCATCTCTGCAAGCCGGTTTCCTCCTCTGTAAAGTGGGGATGATGGGAACGCAGACCCCAGCATTAGGCCAGGTCAGGCACTAGGCTGATGTGCACCCTCAGAGTGTCTGCCTGCAGGGCTCTTCACCTCTGCCACTCTCTGCTGGGAGGGAGCTCCCCCTTCCCTGACACCCCAACACACCTGTCAACCTTGGCTCCACCATCACTTCTTCAGAGAAACCCCAGGAGGCCCCACCCTCTAGGATAGAGTTAGTCACTCTCTACCCTCCACACACACTCCAATCTGGTGGGGGCCAGGCTCGCCTGTCTCCTCCCCGGTCTCCCCTTTCTGTCCCCTGGCAAGAATGGGAATGCCAGGTGGGCAGTGGTCCTGGCACTGCCGTGCCCTGGGCCTGGGCCAGCCTGTGGCATGCACTAAGTGCTCAGTGGACCAGAGCTGGTAACGGCCACCATGGAGATGATGGGGGAGCCTTCCCGGCATGACACAGCCTGCGGCCTTCCAGTGCAGAAAGCCAGCAGAACTGTTCTTCCAGCAGGCCATCCGGAACAGGCCAGCAGAAAGCACAAAACCGCAGCCCCTGAGTCAGCACCACACGGGGGGGACCTGGAGTGTGCCAGGCACTGTGCTGTGCGTTGGACCTCTTGAATAACGTGGTCTTCATGGCAACCGACAAAGTCAGCGCTATTATTATCTTCACTGTCCAGACAGGAAACACAACGTGAGCAGCAGTCCCTCCCCGGGGGCCATGAGGCCAGTAAACTGCAGAGTCACGATCTGAACCAGGCAGTCTTCGGTCGGTCGCAGGGCCGAACTACCGGGGCAGAGGCTTTCCCGGTGTGGCCTGGGGCCAGAAGCACGCCCAGCAGCATCAGCTGGGAACTCAAAAAAAATGGATATCTTCAGCCCCCAGCCCCTATCAACCAGCTGAATAGAAACAGGAAACTCACTGGGCCATGCCTTTTGTGACTCTCTGACCCACCATCATCCGAAACCCCGGGCTCCGCTACTGCCAGTCTTGGCCCAGCTGACTGGACACCTAAATCCATAGGGAGCAGCCCAATGGCTCGCCTGTGGCCTGTGACATGGCAGAGCTCACAAGGAGGCCATGCGGGCCAATCAGCTACTGACTCTCATTGGAGCCACGCCCTCTCGCACTGGACTGGGCGGAGTCAGAAGATGTAAATAAGAGCACGTGACTGCGACACAGCATAGGGGATGGGTTGAGGCCTGAGTTGGCTGATGTTCATCGTGGATCCGGTGCCCAGCGGATGCCCAGCGTAAAGGCAGGTGGCCTGCTTAAGTTAGTTTGCCCGTAAAATGGGGGTGTGTCAGCTGCCTTCCTAGCACGGGTGTGTCTAACCGGCCGTGCAGTGAGCCTGGTGCCCTCTGAATGCTGAACCAACCAAGGCTGATATTCCAGGTCTGTGGGAAAGCAGCACGGAGGGAGGCGAGGCCATGAGCTCCCCAAGAGCTCCCTATCCCCTTCCAGCTTCCGACCCGAGATGCTTTCCAAGGAGGCCTCAGTAGGTTTTATGCTGGAAGAAATACCCATCTCATGCCAGACTTGTGTGGAAAGAACAGAAGTAAACCAAGGCCTCCAAGGGGAAGAGAGAAAAAAAAAATCTATAGGTGGGCTATTCCATATTCAATGGGTGGGCCTCTCCCCAAACCTAATGTCATCATCAAAACAGACATGGTGGTGGTGATGCTCTAAGGAAAAGAAGACACCGGAGTGTAGGAGTTGATTGATCAGAGGAGCTGGAAAACTAGCCAGGGATCTGGGGGGACAAATGGCAACATGGGCATGGGCTGGGCATCAGATACCAGCAGGAATGATTACTTTTCTTGGGTGGGGCTCTGTGAGTGCAGGAAGTGTCCTCAGTGCAGGGGAGGCTCACTGAGGTACTCGGGGTTGACATGCAACAATGTGTGCTACTGATTTTGAAAGCATTCAGCAAAAATGTCTTGTCCACAACACAGCCAGCAAACATGGTGCCTAGCAGCCTGGTCACAATGGAGGACAGAGGGGTGGGTGCTCGCCAAACTGTGCTTCAACTGTGCTACCCACGGGACACCATGAATTCAAGCCCAAACGACAGCTCAAGACCCTGGACACCACCATCAGCCTCCTCAGTCCTGCTGGGCGCTGAGTCCACACTCATTTCCTGCTGCAGCAGCAAGCTGTCCCACTGTACCTGTTTTTGAGAAGATGAGCTGCAGAATGAGAGGCCGCCGGGTGACGATTCCTGACCCTCGGGGAAGGAAGTCCCTGTGGGAGGGGAAAAGGACAGAAGTTACTCACGCGGCTGGCTTGTAAGGCAGGAAGTATGACCACACGTGTGGAGCAATCCTGTCTTGCAAGTGGGGCAACGTCAGCAAAGACAGCAGTCCCACCCCGGCACTGGGAAACGCTCTGAGCTCGGAGGGTCCCGAAGCCACAAGGCGCAGAGGAGGGACTGGGGGATGAAGGTTGCGATGAATGGTACTGTTTCCCTCTGGGTGGCTGCGCTCCAGCCCCAGCCTGCCCAAAGAGCCCTTTCACAGAGAGATATTTGAACAATCTCCCCCACACCTCAAAGAGAGCAGTACGTCTCCTATATACATGTTATAAATTGATACAATGCCGTATGTATAAAGATGAAACAGAAGTAGTTGACACTTGATTTTAGCCAAAAGGCTGAGAACTGATGAGACAGAAGTACGTGATAACAAAGTATGATGTGTTTCACATCCCAAAAAGATAAACTGATATAGGCAGGAAGTGGATCAGTGCTTGCTCAGAGGTGGGAAACGAGGAGGGAGATTTTGGGGGTGCTGGACACGTTCTAAAACTTGACTGTGGTGGTCAACTTACTAATATTTACTGTAAACTTACTAAAAATATCACTGCATTTGAAATGGGTAGATTTCCTAATACATAAACAATCCCTCGATAAAACCATGAAATAAAAAATGTATCCTGTGTATTTCACTACGGAAATTGGCACCACCCACACCTGCTTACACTGACATCCATGGATTCATGTAAAGTAGGGCAACCAGAAGGCACTCTGGACCAGTGAGAAAGGAAAGTCAAAGAACAGGGATCCAGGTGGGCACTGAAGTAGAAGGGGCACTTTCAGAGATCGTGAAAGCCATGCAAAGGATTCTTGTGTTGTCTCATGTAAAATGGAGAAAGGTTCTAGGTTCGGAGAATTTCAAACAAGGTTTGCACCTAGATAAATGTTTAGATCATTTGCAATTTGGGCAGGACGCAGGACAACTGGTGGGGCATCCCCACCGGGATGGTCACAGAAGGCCCCTCTGAGAAGGGGAAACAAGAAGGGAGCTATATGCAGGGGTACAGAATGGGCAGGGCGGGGAAACAGCAAAGAGGCCCCCAGCCCACCAGGCCCTAAAGTCAGTTCTTAAGACACCATGGCCCTCGACAGAGGGGGCAGCCCAGTGTCTCCAGGACAGCAAAGCCACTTCAGGGCAGATGCCAGGCTCTCCCAGGGACAGGGCAGGCCTGCTGTTAACTTCTCGAACACCACGCATGGCCTTGGCCCTAGCCCCAGGCCCCTGGCCCTCCAGCTCAGTGGCAAAGACCTAAGAGGCAGGGACAGGAGGCCCCTCACACATCAGAGACATGGCATCCTGGAAACCATGAGTGCCAGCCCTCTAACACAGAATCAGCAACAGGAGCGGTGACAATGTGTGCGTCCTTTGCCAGAATCTCCCACTCTGTCTCTTGGACGCAACGAAACGGGTCCATGTCTGAACAATACAGAAGCATGGGAATGCGTCCCTTGTGCCGGTCTGTGTGCCATCCCCCCCATGCCAAGTGCAGGACTCACAGGATCCTTTGCACCGTTGACCCGTGTTCGGTGGCATGGATGGGCAACAGTTTGCTCATCCATTCTCTCGTTGACGGAACATCTGGGGTCCTTCCAGTTCAGGGTCATTAGAAACACTGCTGCTGTGAACATTTGCACACATGCCTCTCCTAGATACACACGTTCCTCCTGCTGAGTCAGAGGGTGGATCTGAGCAGGCAAAACCAGTCTTTGGAGATAGAAATCAGAGCGGCTGGTTCCCTTTAGAGAACTGATTAGAAGGGGTACAAGGAACTTTCTGCGATAACAACATCCTCTATCTTGATCTGTCTGGTGGTTTCCCATTAAAAAAAAAAAAAAACCAGGAAGGGGCACCTGGGTGGCTCAGTTGATTAGGCGACTGCCTTGGGCTCAGGTCATGATCCTGGAATCCCGGGATCGAGCCCCACATCGGGCTCCCTACTTGGTGGGAAGCCTGCTTCTCCCTCTCTTACTCCCCCTGCTTGTGTTCCCTCTCTCGTTGTGCTTCTCTCTTCAAATAAATAAATAAAATCTTAAAAAACAAAACAAAACAAAACAAAAACCAAGATCACTAAGCATCAGGGAGTGTGGGAATGTGGACTGAAATTCACGGGGTCCGGCCTCTGACCTCAGGTCACCCGGGCTCTGGGTGCACATTTGACTCAAAAGCCGCTGGCCTCTCCCCATCCCGGGCCAAGCCTTCAGCCACTGGTATTGGCACACGCTGTCCTGTGACTGTTCTGGGCGTGACTAGGGGGCCAGGCACCACGAGCACAATGGTAACCCCACAGACAAGAGACAATGAGAGCCTCAGCAGGACATGAGGAGGACCAGCACGCCACCCAAGAGAACCCCGAGAGCTCTGGGCACATGCAGGGAAGGCGGCTTTCTGGGGCTGGGCCTTGGTGGGGAGTGGGAAGGATGAATGGACAGTGTAGCTGGGGCAGAGGAGGCACAGCCCAAGGGGGAGAAGGCTGAAAGACGAGGCTGGGCAGGGACGCACAGCCTCGCACACCAGGCCGAGAGCACCAGGAGGCGTGGGGCTCCTCTAACTGCGTCTCCAGAAGTTCTCAGACTGCTGTGTGGAAAGAGCAGCAACACCGACCTGCAGCCTGGACGGAGCCCTCTCAAGAGCAGCTCCCCAGCAATTCCCAAGAGTCCTGGTGAGGCGGGGCCTGGCCGGCTGTGCCCCCAGGTCCACCCACAGGGTTTTCTGACACAAGGCAGCAGGAGCACTCCTGGGGCCTTCCTGAGCAGGAGGAGCACCTCTTGCAGCCTGCCTTCTCCTGGGAAGGAAACCACCTCCCCAGGTAGCTCTGCCCAGGACACCGTCCACTTATCAAGCCTCAGTTATCTGCTTCCTCTGCCCTCACCCCCCCCACCCACACCTGCCTCAAGGGCCCCTGCACACCCAGGCTGCCTCCCTGTCTCTCCGGTCTCGGTTTCCCGGTAAGATGGAGTGACTCCACCCACCTGGGGTCAGCTGGGTACCAAACAGGCACCCCCATGACTCACCACCCCCCACAGCTCTGGCTCAAATGACACCTTCCTAGGGAGACCTCTCACCCTTGCTCACAGCTCCAACCCCCATCCCAAGTCCCTCCTATCTTTATCTTTTTCCTTATCACTAACACTCCAAGCCACTCGTCTGCTTGCCCACCCCTCCCCACCACGCAGCTCCCCAGGACAGGATATTGGGTCTATTCCATTCCCTGGTACAGAGTCGGGGTTCAATCAATGTTAACCATGATCGCTTCTGCACCAGGCCCAGGCCTGGTTCTAGGATCCTCCTCCCGGGTTACCCACCGGGAGGAGGATCTTTCTGAAACGAAGACCAGGGATCCAAATCTCCCTCCTGAAGAAGTCACTCGATCCATCCCATATGTGACAGGGTCCTCTACCTGCCCAGCCCACCACCCCCACCCCATCCCTGCCATTTCCATACTTCCGGCTTCCAGCTTTTGCAGGGACTGTTCCCTTTGCTAGGAACCCCCTCCCCACAGGTACTGCCCACCCACCCATGTGGATGCAGTGGACTGCACCCCTCCCACCCAAACATATACCCCTTCTCACTCCCACAACATGGCCTTCAACAGAAGTGCAGTCCTATAACAGCATACGACTTCACATGGCCTGGTCACTCTCAGATCTCCAGCACCCAGAACAGTGCCTGGCATACAGCAGGTGCTCATTAAATGTTTGGCAAGTGGCCAGGAGGAATATGGACTCTGGAGCCAGAGAGCCTGGGTTCAAAGCCCAGCAGGGAGGGGAAGGCACAACAGGAGGCGGCACCAGGGGACAGATCAGAAGCCCCAGCTGTTTATTTACTGTTGTTTGCACACAGCCTACGGTCCCACCCAGGACCCCTCGGCTTCCAGCCCCCCACATGGGTGGGGATGCCTGCCTCAGGGAACAATGGAGGCTTAAAACCAGGCTGGCAAGTGGGCAGGTGGAGGCCTTCCCAGGGGTTGGAAAAACAAACAGATAAGTCAGCAGAGGATGAGTCAGAGCTGGTAAGTGCCCAGGTCACCCCTCACCTGGGCAGCATGATGGCAGGAGGCCCAGCAAGTGCCCTAGGCGGGGATCCCTTCCTCATCACCATATCCTCGCGGAGGTCACTCAAAGCCTCAGTGTGACCAGGACACCTCAGCACACCACCAGTCAGGGAAAGAGCCTTCATCAGGAGGTCCATGCTCCAGGGACCTGCTTGCACCTAGCTCACTGTCTCAGGCTGACAAGAGCCCAGAGGGGGAGCACTGGCTGGCTAGCCCAGCTCTAACCCCATCTTTGGCAACATCTCAGCAAACCTTCTAGCAACACCAAAAGAATGACACCAGGGCCAATACCCCAATTTCTGAGATAGGCAAACTAAGGCTCAGAGTTTCAGAGTGTGCCCAGGCAACTCACCGAGGAAGGAGCTGTGATGGGAACACAGGTGGGATGTCAATGAGGCAGACCTCCCTCCCCGGATCACCCCCACATCCCCCAGGGCCTCCTTTGTGGGTTTGCTAGAACAGAGGCAGAGACCATCACTTGGCCTCTGGGGCCTCACCACCCAGTTCACGTGCCCCACTGGTCCCCACCCATTCCCTGCCCCATTACCACCCATCTAGATGCCATCCAACAGTAACCATTGGTCACCCAGAGCCCAGCCCGCACTCAGTGGCCCCAGGCAGGAGCCACTGTGTCCCTGGGGTCACCCCAAGGGGCAGGCAGGCTGATTCAGACTGCAGACCCAGGGCTCCCCTCACCCACCACTGCCCACCCCGTCCTGTCCCGCCCTGCACCAAGCCCAGCAGGCTCTACCTGCAGAGGGAGCATGAACCTGCCCACATCTTTGCACATCAAAGGCCGTCGCGCAGACCGGTACTGCTGCTGCCTCTCTGGCTACTCTCCAGCTACCTACCCTCACCCCCAGAGTGGCCACAGGGTGTCTGTGGCTGCCACATCAGAGCATGTCCCCCCTCAGCTCAAAGGCTTTCCAAGGCTCCTACCTCCCTTAGGGTAAAACCCCAAGTCCTCTCTGAGGCCCATAAGGCCCTGCACAACATGCCCAGTCACCTCCCGGCCCTGTCCCTCACTCAGCTCCTGCTATACTGTTCTCCGCCATGTTCCCCCAAAAAAGGTAGGTTCCTGCCTCAGGGCCTTTGCACTGGCTACTCCCTCAGCCTAAAAGTCTCTCCCTGCAACATCCACAGGGCCAACTAGCAACTCCCGGCTAAAACTACCTCTTCTGTACCCACCGCTCGGCACCCCCTGAATATGAAGCAGGTCCTGCTCCGTTATATGCCATCCGGCTTGATTCTCAATTCTTCTCATAGCTGGCATCTTCCAATTTATTGATTTGTTCCTATGGGTGTCGTCTGCCTCTTCCCTCCCAACCCCCCGTTAGAGTAGCAGGGTCCTCTGCCTCAGCTCTTAGTAGTGAGCCAGGCATGAGACAGGTGACCAATGTTTGTGGGATGTAGGACCAAATCTGCCAATGTCCTATTAGACTGAGGCTCAGACGCAGGGTGGGTGGTCTTGTTGACTTTCACAATCCCACTCCAGGTGCCACCCCTTCACAAATCCCCAGCAGGCTCCTCTCTCCTCAGCAATCCTGCAGGTTCCAGAACCCTCCCTACCCTTGGCTTTTGGCCATAAGGTCACCTGCTCCAAGGTCTCATCTGGAGGCCATTCCAGGAGCAGAAGTGGCCCATGGAGATGAGTGGCCATGGCCCTTGGGCCTCTCAGACCGCAGCTGGAATCCAGGCACTGCCAATTCTTTTCTGGACTATCTGTGCAGGTCTGGTCACATTTATGTGCCTCAGTTTCCTCATCTGTAAAGTGGGGATAAGGTCACCTGCCTCAGATGGTACTTGGAAGGGTTTGCAAAGTTCTTACCACAGTACCCGGAAGAGACCATTTTCCCTATACAATCAAGGGAAAACTGGGCACGATATGAATCAGACCATGACCCTCCTCTGCTCCAAAGGGCTCCTGATGGCTTCCTGTCGCCTCTTTACCCTCACCCCCACCCTCACTCACTCCCTCAACCACACTGCTGGTCAAGGTACAGCAAACAGGCCAAACCTACTTCTGCTGCAGGGCCTTGGCACGTGCTGTCATCCGCCTGGAATGACCAACTCCTCTAAGCTTTTCCATAATCTTCGCTTCCTCTGGTCACTCAGGACTCAATTCAGATGTCAACTCTTTTGAGAGCCTTAACTGTCCCCAAATGACACCCCCGCTCCACGTCACCCTGTTTTCAGTCTCCTCTGTGGGTCTACAAGGATGGCCTCTCCCTGCCGCAGTGCCTCCCAGAGTGAAATCTGTCCACCAGCATGGAATTGGAAAATCGATCTTGGAACTGGCCCAGGAGGCAATCCAGGCCACAGTGCCGAAAGCAAAGTGGGACGCACAGAACTGTGTCCTCCAAACTTTTGTGGGTTTTTTGTTTTGTTTTAAGATTTTGTTTATTTAATTGACAGCGAGATCACAAGGAGGCAGAGAGGCAGGCAGAGAGAGAGGAGGAAGCAGGCCCCCCGCTGAGCAGAGAGCCCGATGTGGGCCTCGATCCCAGGACCCTGAGATCATGACCTGAGCCGAAGGCAGAGGCTTTAACCCACTGAGCCATCCAGGAGCCCCAAACTTTTGTTTTAATGCCTGTGCACATTTCCTGCTTGTGTGGGGACCACAAACTTAGACGGGACACCTGATGGAAGTTGTATATGGAAGGCAAGTGGAAAAACTTTCTGTTTTAATAGTGTCCAATGTGAGTTGAATTTTGGTCTTCCATAACTTTTTTGTAACTTTTGTAACAAGTAAATATTAATTTTGGGGATGCCTGGCTGGCTCAGTCAGTACTCATCTGCCTTTGGTTTAGGTCATGGTCCCGGCGTCCTAGGATCGAGTCCCATACTGGACTCCTTGCTCAGCGGGGAGCCTGCTTCTCCCTCTCCCTCTGCTGATCCTCCTTGCTTGTGCACTCTCTCTCTCTCATAAGTAAATAAAAATTTTAAAGATATATACATATTGGGCCCCTGGGTGGCTCAGTTGGTTAAGCGACTGCTTTCGGCTCAGGTCATGATCCCAGAGACCCAGGATCGAGTCCCACATCGGGCTCCCTGCTCGGCGGAAAGCCTGCTTCTCCCTCTCTCACTCCCCCTGCTTGTGTTCCTTCTCTCGCTGTGTCAAATAAATAAAATTTAAAAAAAAAAGATATATACATATTAATTTTTAGGTTTTCAATTGTACTGAGAAGCACCAAAGCAACCAGTCAGGCAAGCAGCATTTTCACAGTTAACAGAAAAACCGCTGGCTCCCGAGCCCGCCCTCCTGGGGGTCACCTGAGCATCCTCGCTGCTCTACCCTGAAGCAAGCAGCTTGGGTCACGCGGCCATCCCAGCTGCACGCCAGCTGCGTCACCTCAGCAGCAAGGTCACTCCCATCCTGGGCGCAGCCTCCCCATCTATTAAATGGGGGGTGTTGGGGACAGGAGAAGACGGTGCAGGTGCGGGGGCATCACTGAGTCCCCACTGAATCTCTATGGCCTGGCTGGCCACACATGGATCCCTAGTTGTGTGTGCATCACTGTGCGAGGGGCCCAACTGAGCCCAGAGGCAGGGTGTTGGTAAACAGGCAGGAAAGAAGGCCAGGCAGTGCCCCACCACACTACCAGAACCATCCCCCTGGCAGGCTCCTTCTTCAGGTAGGAGAATGAGTGTGTGTCCTCCCCAGTCCTCTCCACAGAGCCTCTCCCAGGTGTCTTCCAGACGGACGTGTCACACAAGACAGGATGGCCTTCCCACCCTTTCGCGGGTCATGCCTTCCTCACCTCCACCAGCCAGTCTCTCAGCAAATCCTGCCTGAACACACCCAAACATATCCCCGTCCCCTGCTCGGTCCCAGACCCTTTAGGCTGAGTCCCCTCGGTGACGGCCACACTCCCCAACCCTCCATGCTCCACACTTGCCCCGCCCTACGTGCTCCCAGGCTGGCAGCCAGGGAGAGCTTTGCAAACCCCAAGTCAGATCACGCTGCCCACATGCTTAAAACCCGCCAGTGGTTTCCAGCAAACCTGGGACATAACCAACATCCTCCCCGCAGCCCACAAATTTCAACACTAGTGCCCCATCACCTCCCTGCCATTCTCTGCAGGCTCCCCCAGCTCCCTCTCCAGGCTGACATGTGCCAGCAGTCTCCTTCTGGGCTCCTTTGCCTCCAGATGCCCCCACGAGCCCTCCACTCTTTCTCTGAACACTGGCTGGATGGCACCAGCTGGGAGAGGTCCCCTGAGTGCTTCCCCAGCTCGGGCTCTGTCTCCTCTCCGTGCTTCCTTCCTGCATACCAGTCCCCACTCTAAATCGTCTGCCTCGTTCACACCCTGCTTCCCCACACCCAGCACCCACCGGGCCTGGCACATGACAGATGCTGAGGAGCGCACTGCAGGAGGGCTGGCACCTCCGGGGTCCACACACGCGTCTCCATTCCACCTTCACGGGGGCTCTTCTCAGATAGGGATACTGAAACCAGAGAGGTTTGGTCACCTAGACCAAAGCCACCTAAGCCAACAGCAACCCCACCCCACGAAAAACAACTAGTGAAGCACCAACCCAGTTGGCTTCAGTCCTGTCCCCATCTGCCAGCACCACCCTGGTCACCACACCGAAAACAAAGCTAACTGTGAAGACAAGACGGCCAGTCACAGCTCTCTGCAGGGACAAACTGGCCGGCAGATCACGACAGCGGAGGGCACAGGGGCTGCAGCTGGACAGCTCAGCCACAGCCTTGCCATGAGGCCTGAACAAAGGCCTGCACTTTCCCGGACTTCGGCTTCTCCGTCTAAAAGATGGGACTAGTAACCACGCCCACCCCATCAGACCACAGCAGGACGAGAAGGACAAGTGGTATGAAGTCAGGCACCTGGCACATATACAGCCCGATTCCAGGAGACTGGTTGATAAGGGAGATGGCAGACAGGGAGACCTTCCTTGGCACCTCAAGAAGGACCCTGGCACAGTCTTTCCTGGCAGGCCTGATTCTAAATCAGCTCCTGCTCCAACACAGCAATCCCCTTCCAGGGATCAGCCCTGGGCACAGCAGACACGCAGGCCTGTCGCCTTACCCTAGGGACCAGTCTGGAGGGGGAAACTAAATGCTCATGCGGGACAGTGAGTAGACTTAGTCAGGCTTGGCTAAACTGAGGACCAGCAAGCACAAGTAAAGAGAGCACGAGACAAGGGAAACAGAGGCAAGTCAACAGCAGTCACTAGGAGATGTCAATACCCCATCTTCAACAATGGACAGAACACCGGGCAAAAGATCAACAAGGAAAGAGGACGCGTGAACACCAGTGCAAACCAATGAGACCTACTAAACCTGCACAGAACCCTCCACCTAACAAGAACAGGATACACATTCTTATCAAGGGCACATGGAACATTCTCCAGATTAGGCTGTATTAAGGTCAGGCCATAAAACAAGACTCATAAATGTCAAAGGGCTGAAATCACACAATATCCTCTGGCCACAGTGGAATGGAGTGAGAAATCAGTAACAGAAGGAAATGTGGGGAAATTCACAAGTACGTGGAAATTAATAACAACACACTCCTAAATAACCAGTAAGTCAAAGAAGGAAACGTAATGGAAATTAGAAAATACTTTGAGATAAATGAAAATGAAAGCACAACATATAAGCCAATACTTACAGGCTTCAGTAAAAGCAGTATGCGGAGGAAAATTTACAGATGTAGGCACCTGTGTACTTTTTTTTTTTTTAAAGATTTTATTTATTTATTTGACAGAGAGAAACAAAGCAAGAGAGGGAACACAAGCAGAGGGACTGAGAGAGGGAGAAGCCGGTTTCCCGCCAAGCAGGAAGTCCGATGTGGGACTCGATCCACGGTCTCCAGGATCATGACCTGAGCCGAAAGCAGTTGCTTAACCAACTGAGCCACCCAGGCGCCCCACCTGTGTACTTTTTTAAAGATTTTATTTATTTATTTGTCAGAGAGAGAGCAAGGGGAGCGCAAGTAGGGGGAGGAGCAGGCAGAGCAGGCAGAGCAGGCAGAGGGAGAAGCAGGCTCTCTGCTGAGCAAGAAGTCAATGGGGAACTTGATCCCAAGACCCTGGGACCATGACCTGAGCCAAAACCAAGAGTCAGACACCTAACCAACTGAGCCACCCAGGCATCCCTAGGCACCTACATTAAAAAAAAAGGACAAGGGACTGTATGGCTCAGTCGGTTGGATATCCAACTCTTGGTTTTGGCTCAAGTTATGATCTCATGGGTTGTGATATGGAGCCCCACACTGATGGTTGTGACATGAAGCGCCACCCCTGACCAGTGAGGACTCTGCTTGAGATTCTCTCTCTCCTTCAGCCTCTTGCCTCCACTCTCTAATAAATAAATCTTAAAAAAAAAGGGGGGGGCGCCTGGGTGGCTCAGTTGGTTAAGCGACTGCCTTCAGCTCAGGTCATGATCCCGGAGACCCGGGATCGAGTCCCACATCGGGCTCCCTGCTCGGCGGGAGGCCTACCTCTCCCTCTCTCACTCCCCCTGCTTGTGTTCCCTCTCTGGCTGTGTTTCTCTCTGTCAAATAAATAAAATCTTAAAAAAAAAAAAAGAGGGGTGCCTGGCAGGCCCATCAGAGGACATGTGATCCTTGATCTCAGGGGTTGTGAGTTCAAGCCCCACACTGGGTGTAGATATGACTTAAAATCTTCTGGGATGATTTTAATCATCCTGGTGGCTCAGGCAGTTAAGCGTCCATCTGCCTTTGGCTCAGGTCATGATCCCAGGGTCCTGGGATCAAGTTCCATATCAGGCTTACTGCTGAGCGGGGAGTCTGCTTCTCTGCCCCTCCCCTGGCTTGTGTACATTCTCTCTCCCTCTCTCCTTCTCAAATAAATAAATATTAAAAAATAAAATAAAATATTAAAAATAAAAATAGGGGCACCCAGGTGGTTCAGTTGACTAAGCATTTGCCTTTGGCTCAGGTCATGGTCCCAGGGTACTGGGATCGAGCCCTGCATCAGGCTCTCTGCTCTGTGGGGAGTCTGCTTCTCCCTCTCCCTTTGCCTGTCTCCCCTACTTGGGCTCTCTCTCACTCTCTATCTTCCTCTGAAATAAATAAAACCTTTAAAAAGCTTTTTTAGGGAGCGCCTGGGTGGCTCAGTTGGTTAAACAACTGCCTTCAGCTCAGGACATGATCCCAGAGACCCGGGATCAAGTCCTGCATTGGGTTCCCTGCTCGGCAGGAAGCCTGCTTCTCCCTCTCTCACTCCTCCTGCTTGTGTTCCCTCTGTGGCTATGTTTCTGTCAAATAAATAAAATATTTTTTAAAAAGTTTTACTTTAAGAATTTGAATAAAGGGGATGCCTGCGTGGCTCAGTTCTAGTTAAGCATCTGCCTTCGGCTCAGGTCATAATCCTGGAGTCCCAGGATCAAGCCCTGCATTGGAAAACTGCTTCTTCCTCTCTCACTCTCCCTGCTTATGATCCCTCTCTCACTGTGTTTCTCTTTGTCAAATAGATAAATAAAATCTTAAAAAAAAAAAGAAAAATTTGAAAAAAAGAAAACCAAACCAAAGCAAACCCAAAGATGCAAATAATAAAGACTACAGAGGCAATAAATGAGATAGGAAATTAAAAAATAGAGAAAAATCAGTAAATCCAAAGTTGGTTCTTTGAAAAGATCAACAGAAATGGACAAATCTTTAGCTAAATTAACCAAAAAAGAGAGGACTCAAATTACTAAAATCAGGAACCAACCAATCTTTCAGAAATAAAAAAGGATTATAAGGAATACTATGCTAACAAGTTAATAACCTAGATTAAATGGACAAATTCATAGAAAGACATAAAATACTGAAGATCACTCAAAAAGAAAAAGAAATCAAGGGGCACCTGGCTGGCTCAGTCAGTATAGCATAGGACTCTTGATCTCAGGGTTTTAAGTTGGAACCCCACATTGGATGTAATGACTACTTAAAAATAAAATCTTAAAAAGAAAAAGAAATCTGAACAGATCTGTAACAAGTAAAGAGACTGAATTCATGCTCAGAAACCTTCCCACAAAAAAAAGCACAGGTCCAAATGGCTTCACTGGTGAATTTTTTTTCTTTTTTTAAAAAAGATCTTATTTATTTATTTGACAGAGAGAGAGAGAGAGAGATCACAGGCAGGCACTGAGGGAGGAGGAAGCAGGCTCCCATAAGTACATAAATAAATAATTCTCCTTAAGGAATAGTACTGGGACAACTGGACAGCCACATGCAAAAGAATGAAATTGGACTCCCACCTCACAAGATATATAAAAATTGACTCAAAATGGATCAGAGACTTAAATGTAAGATACGGATATATCCTACGTGTCCATCACCTGATGAATGGATAAAGAAACTGAGCCACCCAGGTGCCCTTCACTGGTGAATTCTAACAAACACTTAGAGAAGTTTAACACTGATCCTCCACAAACTCTGCCAAAAAAATAGAAAAGGAAGGAACACTTCCTAACTGGTCCTATGAGGCCAGCATTATCCTGATACTAAAGCTAAACAAAACATGACAAGAAAACAATAGACTGATATTTTTAATGAATATAGACAAAAAAAAAAAAAATCCTCGGGGTGCCTGAGTGACTCAGTCACTAGGGATCTGCCTTTGACTCAGGTCTGATCCCAGGGTCCTCGGATTAAGCCCCACATCGGGCTTCCTGCTCTGCAGGAAGCCTTTTCCTCCCTCTCTTACTCCCCCTGCTTGTGTTCCATCTTTTGCTATGTCTCTCTCTGTCAAATAAATAAATCTTAGTTAAAAAATCCTCAAAAAAAAAAAAAAAACATGTAAATCAACCCCAACAGCATATAAAAAGGATTATGCACCAGAGCCAAGTGAGATCTATCACAGGAACACCATGATGATCCAAAAACGCAAGGATCAGTCAATATAATACACCGTATTAACAGTAAATGACAAAACTATACAATGATCTCAACAGATGCAGAAAAGGCATTTGATAAACTTTAACACCGTTTCATGATAAAAACACTCAACAAACTAGGAAGAGAAAGGAATTATCCTACCCTGTTAAAGGGCACAAAACCTACAGCTAACATCATACTTAATGGTAAAGCACTTAAAGCTTGCCTCTAAGATCAGGAACAAGACAAGGATATCCACTCTCACTTCTAATTCAGTATTGTCTGGAGGTTCTAGCCAAGGCAATAAGGCAAGAAAAAAAAATAAGCGCATCTAAAGGAAAAAGCAAGCTATTCAAAGATGATATGATCCTGTCTATAAAAACTGCTACACAATCCATCAAAGTAACAACAATCCAAAGACCTAAATAAATGAAAAGACATCCGGTGTTGATAGATTGGAAAACTTAATATTGTTAAGATGTTAACAATACCCCTCCAATGACCCAAATCTTTTCAACAAGGGCACCTCAGTGGCTTAGGTCATGATCTCAGGATCCTGGGATCAAGCCCTGTGTCAGGCTCCCTGGGAGCCTGCTTCGCTCTCTCTCTCTCAAATAAATAAATAAAATCTTCAAAAATAAGTACATAAATAAATAATTCTCCTTAAGGAATAGTACTGGGACAACTGGACAGCCACATGCAAAAGAATGAAATTGGACTCCCACCTCACAAGATATATAAAAATTGACTCAAAATGGATCAGAGACTTAAATGTAAGTCCGAAAACCATAAAAGAGTTAGAAGAAAGTATAATGAGAGCATTTATAATAACTAAGATACGGATATATCCTACGTGTCCATCACCTGATGAATGGATAAAGAAACTGAACTGTGGTGTCCATACACACACTGGAATACTATTCAGCCATAAAAAATATAATTAAATCTTGCTATTTTTGACAACATGGATGGATCCTGAGGGCATTATGCTAAGTGAAATAAGACAAAGAAAACTGCTGTCTGATATGTCTTTTATGTTAAATCTTAAACAAACAAAAGACCCACAAAATTCGGATATAGAGAATAGATCTAGAGTGGCAAGAGGTGGGAGGGGGGAGGGGGCAGGGAAAAGGGGATTAAAAAAAATAGGCATCTAATTCTGTTTGTTTGATCTGGGAATCCTTGCTTTCAAATGCACTTCTTTTTTTTTATTTTTTTTTAAAGATTTTATTTATTTATTTGACACAGAGAAACACAGTGAGAGAGGGAACACAAGCAGGGGGAATAAGAGAGAGAGAAGCAGGCCTCCCGCCAAGCAGGGAGCCCGATGTGGGGCTTGATCCCAGATCTCCGGGATCGTGACCTGAGCCTAAGGCAGACATTTAACGACTGAGCCACCCAGGCGCCCCTCAAATGCACTTCTTAAAATGACTTTGTCTAACTGAAACATTCCATATAATGACGAATGTAATTCTAGGTTGTTTTTGTAATATTTTAACTTTTTTTTTTTTTAAGATCTACAGCTTCTGTGACCACAGTTTGTAGACCTAAAGTAAGCAGTTGTACTAAAAGGCAGAGTGCTCAATTATCTGAAACTTACCGATACCATTTCTTCTGATAAGCCTTGGGTCTCTCAGAGCCAAATTAATACCTAAGCGGGATGTGCTACTGGGTTGGGATGTTGTCGTGTTTTACAGTGTATCTCACTGCACGGAATTTCTCTTGAGGTTGGTAGGTGCTCTAGTGTCAATCTAACCTGTTCCGTGACCAGTTCAGGGAGCACCAGAGCCTTAGATTCAGGTGGCAAAAAATACAGGAAAAAAATGTTATAAAAGAAAATACAGGAGTAAATCTTCATGACCCTCATGGATCGGACGGTCGTTTCTCAGGTACAACACCAACATCGTAAGTGACTAAAGAACAATACAGAGATGGGATTTCATCAAAATATTTAACTTCTTCTGAGGACACTATCAAGAAAGTAAAAAGACAACTCACATAATGGGAAATGTATTTGTAAATCATGTATCTCATGACTATGGATTGGTCTTGATACCAGATATAAAGAACTTTTACAAATCAACAATAGACTAATACCCCAATTTAAAAACGGACAAAGGATTTGAATAGACATGTCTTCAAAAAAGATAGAAAAATGGTCCTTAAACACATGAAAAGTTCATCAGTCATTAGGGAAATGAAAATTTAAAAAAGGAGCGAGGGGCACCTGGGTGGCTCAGTTGATTAAGCAACTGCCTTCGGCTCAGGTCATGATCCCGGAGACCCGGGATCGAGTCCCCCCTGCTCGGCGGGAAGCCTGCTTCCTCTCTCACTCCCCCGCTTGTGTTCCCTCTCTGTCAAATAAATAAAATCTTTTTTTAATAAATAAATAGATAGATAGATAGATAAATATAAAAAATAAAAAAGGAGCAAAATACCACTTCATACCCACCAGGAAGCTAAATTCAAAAAGACAGATAATAACAAGTGGTAGCAAAGATACGGACAAATTGGAACCCTCCTACAGTGCTGGTCCGCCATAAAATGGGGCAGGGCAGCCACTGTGGAAAACTGTCTGCGAGTTTCTCAAGATTAATCATAAGGATTACCACATGGTTCAGCAATCTGTACACAAATGTTCACAGCAGAGCTATTTCTGATGGCCAAAAAGTAGAAATGACTCAAATGTTTGTCAACTGCGGAACACATAAACACAAGCAGGCATCATCTGTACAAGGGAATATTATTCAGTCGTGAAAAGGAACGGAGTTCTGATTTGTAATAGCAAGGATGAACCTTGAATGCACAGTACAAATTGCAAGGAGCCAGACACAAAAATCGTACTCTGCACGAGTCCAGACACAAAAACATCCAGAGCAGACAGATTTATAGAAAGCAGATTAGTGGTTGGGAGTAGCTGGGGCTAGGGATTGACTGCCGACAAGGACAGTATTTCTTTTGGGGGCATGAAAAGGTTCTGAAATTAGACAGTGGTGATCGTTACACAACTCTGTGAGTTCACACAACTCATGTGATGCCCAAAATCACGACAGTACACTTTATTTTTTTCTTATAATTTTATTTTTAAGTCATCTCTACACCCAACGTGGGCTCAAACTCCCACAACCCCCAGATCAAGAGCTACATGCTTGGGGCACCTGGGTGGCTCAGTCAGTTAAGCATCTGCCTTCGGCTCGGGTTCTGGGATTGAGCCCCGCATCGGGCTCCCTGCTCGGTGGGAAGTCTGCGTCTCCCTCTGCCTGCTGCTCCCCCTGCTTGTGCTCGCTGGCTCTCTTGTGCTCTCTGACAAAACAAATAAGTAAAATCTTTAAAAAAAAAAAAAGAGCTGCATGCTCCACAGACTGAGCCAGCCAGGAGCCCCCTCCAACAGGACTTTAAAAAGATGTTTTGGGTGCCTAGGTGGCTCACTGGGTTAAAGCCTCTGCCTTCAGCTCAGGTCATGATCCCAGGGTCCCGGGATCGAGGCCCGCGTCCAGCTCTCTGCTCAGCAGGGAGCCTCCTTCCTCCTCTCTCTCTGCCTGCCTCTCTGCCTACTTGTGTCAAATAAATAAATAAAATATTTTAAATAAATAAATAGATAGATAGACAGACAGATAAAAGGATGAGTTTTACGGTATGTGAATTATACTTCAGTTCAGTAGAGATGCTCTTTTAAAACAAAAAGCACGAGAGCATCCCATGTACCAAGAAGGGAGCAAGTCCATCATCTATAATTAAGATAAAAAAACACAGCCAGGGGGCGCCTGGGTGGCTCAGTTGGTTAGGCGACTGCCTTCAGCTCAGGTCATGATCCCAGGTCATGATCCGGGAGTCCTGGGATCGAGCCCCACATCCGGCTCCCTGCTCAGCAGGAAGCCTGCTTCTCTCCCTCTCTCACTCCCCTTGCTTGTATTCCCTCTCTAGCTGTGTTTCTTTCTGTCCAATAAATAAAATCTTTAAAAACAAAAACAAAAAACCATAGTGGGGGGGGGGGGCCTGAGCGGCTCAGTTGAGTGGCCCCTCCCCCTGCTCTCTCTCTCTTTTCTCTCAAATAAATAAATAAGTAAATAAATCTTAAATTAAAGATTTAAAAGAAAAAGGAAAAGATAAAAACCACTGCCAACCCACACAAACCTGGGCCTTTGACTGTGGCCTGGCCTCATCCTGCCCTCCCCCAGCCTCATCCCCTCCGTGACCCTGATCTTCGTCACAGCCTCCCTCTCTTGGTGGTGTGCCTGACTAGTGTGTGCCTCCCCCACCCGGCCTGACTCCAAGCTGCCACCAGCACAGAGGCAGCCCAGGGTGGAGCGGGGCACACAGCAAGCTGGCCGCCTTTGCTGAGGGAGTACCACTCAGTGACTGAGACGCACGGTTTGTTTACAAGGAGGACAGGGGGTTCTAGAGCAATTAGGCCGCATCAGGCACCAGACAAAGGGCGGAGGCACCCCCAAGAGCCAGGCCCCAGCAACAGGGCACTGACATTCTACTGGTTGGAGATGGGCAATAGACCAAACCAACAGCCAGAACAATGACAGGGAATGACAAGTGCTTCCAAGAAAAAGTAAGCAAGGCAAGAGGATGGGGTTAACAAAGTGCAGGCATCTTAGCAGTGGGGCCAGGCAGGGCCTGTTGAGGAGGAGACATCTGACCACAGGGAAAGAGCTTTCCAGGCAGGGGAAGAGCATATGCCAAGGCCCTGAGGTGTGCCCCTGTTTCGCATGTTTGAGGAACAGTGAGGAGTACAGGACAGCCAGACAAGAACAAGTAAGGGAGGGAGGAAAAGAGAGAGAGAGCAAAAGACAGAAAGAGAGAGTACTGACTCAATTGGACGTTCATATGCAAAAAAAAATCATAACCTCAATTATCTCCTAAGTCCTACATAAGTTAATTCAAAATGTATCGGACTCATGAGCCACACAGAGACAGGAGCATAAATGTTTCTATCAGCATTACTCATAATCACCAAGAAGTGGAGACAAGGCACTGGCCTTCAGTGGGTGCACAGTTCAGCAGACAGTGGCCTGGCCATACCATGAAATACTCCTCAGCAATAAAAAAGACCGAACAAGACCGGCAGCTGCATTCAGCCTGGAGGGTTCCCCACCGTGTTATGCAGAGTGAAACACCACAGCCGCGTGGGCTCATTTACATAAGATCCTGGAAAAGGCAAAACCAGAGGGTGGAGAACCCATCAGCAGATGCCAGGTGCACAGGGTGCAGAGGGGGTGACCACAAAAGGGCATAGGAGGACTCCCTCCCCCGGGGGGGACTGCAAGTGTTCTATCTGTTGATTGTGCTGCTGGCGACACTTGGACACCTTTTTTTGTCAAAATAGAACTCTACGCTAAAAATGGGCGTCGTTTACTCTATAAATTCTACCTGGAGGGTGGAAAACAAGCCAAAGGGGCAAGCAAGTTCTCTTTGTGCTGACGAAGGAAGAGCTCCAAGAAACACTGTTCAGTAACAATCTCACTGCTCCCACCAGGGTGTAAAGCTGTGCAGGAGGGAGAGGAGAACAAACACACACATGTTTGCCTCTGTCCGGAGCCCGGGTGAGCACACAGCAGCAGGGAGCGGGATGGCTGAGGGTTGGCGTGAGGGCGCCGGCTGCAGGGGCAGATGGAGAGCAAGGCCTCTCTCCACCCGTTCTGGAATTTTGGAACTTGGTGCCATACTGAACATATTACCAATTTAAGCAATTAAAAAGAACATTCGCGGCTTTCAAAGGATGGTATCCGAAAAGCAGAGAAAGAGACAGCTCCGTAGGAAAATTTCCTACGGACAGACACTGCCTTGACCAAGAGATCAAGGTCAGCATCCCCCACGAGAAGACTTGCTGATATCATGAACCGACAGGCTGCGGAGGGAAGGGCTCCTCACCTAAGTGTTCTTCTCCCTAAACCTGGAGCCCCCATCTAATCATGGAAATACCAGAAAAACCCAAACTGAAGGACATTCTATCAAATATCAAAGGCATGAAAAGCAAGCAAAGAGGGTGGCACTGTCACAGTCCAGCAGAGACCACGGAGGAGGGTCAACTGGCCTACAACGTGGCATCCCAGATGGAGTCCTGGGACAGAAAAAGGACACAGTGGGGAAAACTGGGGAAGTCTGCAGAAAGGCTGGCTTTCCCTACTGATAATCTACCAAGGTTTCATTTCTTAGTTTGAGGATGGTAAGTACCATGGTAGGGTAAGACATTAGCATCAGGAAAGGATGGGTGAAGGGTACACAGGAGCTCTCTCTACTGTCCTTGCTACTTCACTGTAAACCTAAAATTTGTTTATTTTCGGGGCACCTGAGTGGCTCAGTCAGCTAAGCATCCAGCTTTGGCTTGGGTCATGTTCACAAGGTCCTGGGATCAAGCCCCACGTTGGCTCCCCACTCAGTAGAGTCTGCTTTTCCCTCTGCCCCGCCCCCCCACTCATTTTCTCTCTCTCATAAGTAAATAAAACCTTTTTTAAAAGCTTGCTTTTTTTAATTTAGCCAATCTAAAAGTTTTCTAATATAAAAAAACATTTATTACAAACAAAACAAAGGCAAAACTCCTCCAGACAGTGAAGAGCGGGAAGTCGGCGTGAGGCGGAGGACACATCGTGCAGGACTCCATGCAGGACTCGGGGTTCTCAAACATGGGCTTCTAATGGCATCAGGGGGAATGCGGAACATTCAGAAAAAGGACCTGAGAAGAGCCATGGGCTGATGCAAGTGGTTCCCTGCAAAGGGCCCCAGGAACCCCTGCCTTACTCCGTGTGCATCCTAAAGGAACGAATCTTACCTTACAACGAACAAATAAAACTTAAAATCAAAAAAGAAAAAAACTGAAAACTCAAGCCAATGTGTCCTTCCCTGCTGGAGCTGGGCGTGTGTTGGGGGGGGGGGGCTGCCCCGCCCGGCCAACGGCAGGCCCTGAGCCCCCCCCGGTGGGCGGGGCTGGGCAGCACCAGTGGCAGGTGTCGGCAGGACAGATGCCAGAGGCTGGACTTCCATCAGAACGGCTTCCCCCCAGATGAGGGGAACTCAGTGTTGCAAGACAAGACATGTCAACTCAAGCCACAGGAAGGCTCCCTCAAGCTGAGTGGGTGGCTCCCCATCTCTGGTGGCAGTCCCTCAATCCTGATTAAGAGATCCCTGGCAATCCGTCGCCCCACCAGGTAGCAAAAGAACAACGTCGGAAGGCATCATCTTCGAACCCACTGGCTCCCTGGCTACCGGGCCAGCTCCTGGACAAGGAGGCTGTGACCATCCAGAAGGACCCTACCCATCAGCAGAGAAGAGAGAGGCCCGATGGCCTGAAACAGACAGGGCTGTGTCCCGGGCCCACCACAGGGGCATCCTCCTAGGCTGGGCTGGCTGTGCCAGGGTGTATCACCCAGCAGGCGGCTGTCACCCCAGGCTGGGACTGTTCCTGCCTGCTGTGCTCGCCAGCCAGCCTGCCGGTCCCTGGAGACTCTTATCGCTGGGAAAATATACCATGCAGCAGAGTCTCTAAGCCACCTCCTCCACCTCCGTCTGGGCATGGGGGTGTCACTGGGGGCCAGGACAGCTCAGCTGGCCACTGGTCCATAAGTCCGAGCAGGTTCAACTCTAGCCAAAGGCAGTCTCTGGTTACAGAGCACAGGCTTTCCATGCCATGGCTCATGACTAGAATCTCCCAAGAGTTTTATGTTGGCCTAGGGAGGCATGCTTGTATTTTATGACATCTCCCCCTGGCTCCCTATGGGAGGACGACCCCCAGTGGCTTTCTCTCCAAGGTTCTCCTCTGGTCCAAGTGGGTACTTGGGCATCCTGCTTTTGAAAATCGGGGCCCCTGTGGTGACCGTGCTGGGCAAAGTGGTGCCCACTCCTGGCTGGCATCCAGGTACAAAGCAAGAGTTAAGGAGACAGCTTTCTAGAAGCTCTGTGGGGCCTCCGATGCCCAGCCCAGGATGGGGGCCCCTCTTATAGCTGGGGAAGTCAGCCCAGACAGACGACCAAGCCTGGCTGGCCCTGGGGTCTCAGCACAATGTTGTCATTTTTCAGCGTCCACAGGACAAATCACAGCCCTGCCCATGAAGATACATGGGCTTCTGGCCCCCCTTGGAGCAGGTCATGCCTCACCTCACCACTGTGAGCCCCCAACGGGGAGTCCCAGCACCGTCATCCAGCCCCCCTTCTCAATGAACGTCTGTGCAGTGAAATTGATCCAATTCTGGTTTCTAGGTACATTCATGCAACAAATACACATGCTCCTACCGCGTACCACGACAGCAAAGAACACACAGACCAAAGCACCTGCCCAAGAGAGCCTGCCATTCTGCTGGGGGAGAGGGGGGAGCACAGACAGAGAGACAGACAAAATAACAAAACTAATTTCTAGTGCTAATAAGAGCTTAGAAGAAAACACTTCAGGGCAGAGGTTCTTTTTTTTTTTCTTTTAAAGATTTTATTTATTTATTTGACAGAGAGAGAACACAAGCAGAGGGACTGAGAGAGGGTGAAGCAGGCTTCCTGCTCGATCCCGGGTCTCCAGGATCATGACCTGAGCCGAAGGCAGTCGCTTAAACAAATGAGCCACCCAGGCGCCCCAGGGCAAAGGTTCTGAGAGTGGGCCAGGCCTGGTGTGGGCCAGGGTAGGTAAGGGTTGGCCTCCCAGAGAGGTGAGTGAGCCTTCTGCAGGGACCCAAGAAGAGAGGGGCAGGGCAGGGCAGGCAGAACTCTGGAGGAAGAGGAGATGCAAATGAGGGAAGAGAAAGGCCTCAGGTGAGAGTGAGCCTGGGGGGTTCTGGGAGCAGGTTGTGTGGCTGGAGGGATGAAGGAAAGGGAGAATGGCAGGACGATGTGAGGGGGGTGGGGGGAGCACAGAAGTTGGAAGGGAGGTGGGAGCCAGGGCAGGTTGTGCCGGAGGAGGGACATACCCCAACTTGGGTCCATGGGCACCCAGAAGGGGTGGGAGCTAAGGGCAGGAGGCGAGAAACCAGGGTGCAGGCGGCTGCTCCCAGTCAGGCCAAGTTAGAGGGGAAGAGCAGGGTGAAAGGGCAGGGAGGACTCTGACCAGTTCCAAACCAGCCCCAGGAAAGCAGCTCCATGCCGGGGGTCTTGGCCACCACACCCAGGGAAGGTGAAGAACGCACACACCGCGCTGGCCACCATGCCCCCGCCCACGTGCAAATCCTGGGACTAGATGACTAGAAAGAGCCTCAATATCCATCCCCGGAGGCTGGCAAAGAAACAAAAGTGTACCCTGACTACACACAGCCACAAAAAAGAAGAGACGGGATGAAGGACGGCGCATGTCATGATAAGCGCTGGGTGTTGCAGGGACGTGATATTGCACACCTGAAACCAATGTAACACTGTATGCTAACTAACTGGAATTAAAATAGAAAACTTAAAAAGAAGAACGAACGAAAAAAAGAAAGAAAAAAAAGGACAGAAAGACAACACCTATGAACAGGGCTTGAGCCATGAGCTGGGGCCCACAGCCAGGCAGGATGGGCACAAAGGTATGAATTCATATGAATGCCAGCTCCTGCCCATCCTCCACACCTCAACAGAAAGACCTATGCCTCCGCCAGGAAGCACTCCCTGACCACCACTCCTGCCCCACCGCTCCCTGTCAGAACCTGTCTTCCACACGCCTCCACACCCTTCTCACTGCCTCCCAAGAAGACAAGAAGCTCTGGGGGCTCACTCATGGCAGTACCCCCATTCAAGCCCAATCTCTGCTGCTTGCTAGGGTGGCATCATTCTCCACCAGAGACAAATACTGGTTGAGTGGACTGGTGGGCAAGCGCGGGGACTTGGAGGCCCTCCCCGCCTCCCCCCACCCATCCCTCAGTTGCCTTGTCTGTAAGATGGGGCCAACCCAAAAGGACACACAGACAGCGCTCAGCACCTGGCACACGGCAAGCACAGGAGAGATGTGGAAAGTCTGTCAGTGTGGGAGGAAGACAGGGCCACCCCCGACAGCCACTGAAGAGGCCAATCAAGCAACTGAGGTGTGGAACCGAGCACATGGGTGGGCATTGCAAGGAACCAAGGGGGGTTTAGTTTATTACTTGACACCTGGCCTGTTCCAGAAATCTCTGAGGCCACGGCAAGAGCCAAATAAATAGAGCAAGAAGAGTGAAAACTCGGGCGCCTGGGTGGCTCAGTTAGTTAAGCGACTGCCTTCGGCTCCGGTCATGATCCGGGAGTTTCAGTATGGAATCCCAGATTGGGCTCCCTGAGGGGTGGGAAGCCTGCTTCTCCCTCTCTCACTCCCCCTGCTTGTGTTCCCTCTCTGGCTGTATTTCTCTCTGTCAAATAAATAAAAAATCTTAAAAAAAA
>PITA01002192.1:0-70365 GCA_004023965.1 Spilogale gracilis
GGGGGGTGCTGCCGGCTGCGATTTGGAAGCAAATACTGGGGAGGGGGCTTGCGACTTTGTTTCTGGGCGCAGAGCTCCCCGGCGCCCGCGAGTGTCACTGCCAGTCTCCGGGGACCGAGGCGGAGCTCACAACAGGTGGGGAGGGGGACTCGCCCAGGGCAAAAAAGGAGAAGGTATCAAAGTTTCCGAGCAGCGGTATATGGGGAGGAGGGGGGCGGGAGGCGGGGGAGAGGGGAGGCGGAGGCAGCGAATGACCGCGACCCCGAGGCAACCGGCAAACTCTCAGCTCCCCGCGCTGCCGCCGCTGCAGCCGCCGTCCCCACCCGAAGCGCACGCAGTCCCGGCAGCCGGCTCAGCTGAGTCTTCTGCGGGATGGGGATGGAGCCGGGAGCTCGGAAGGAAGGCTGCGTGCTTGCCAGGGATGGAGAGCCATCGGCCGCCGAGACGCGGCCACAGAGACGCGGCGGCACCCGCACGTCTCAGGAGAGATCCAGGCCTGGGAAACCCCCCGGTACCCCAAGCCTCAAAGGACAGGAAACCCCGAAAGTGTGTGTGGTGGAGGGGAGAAGACCCGACGCGGCGACTCCCCGCAGCGCACCCGGTTCCCACTCCCACCCGCGGAGCTGGCCATGCCTGTCGCGGGCCGGTCCTCGGCGAGGCTGGGTTCTTGGGGTCGAGTGCATGTGAGGGTGCCTGTCTAGCAGGGGGTGCAGGAGTGTGTGTCCGAGTTTTCTGTGCTCCGGGGAGGCGGCGGCGGACTGTCCCCACCGCTAGGTTCGGGGCCAGGCGCGTGTGGCACCGGGGATGTCCCGATGCTCGGGGGGCCCAGGATGCGGACATCCCGTCATTACAACCCAGGGGCACCGAGGGGCACACACTCGCGGAGAGCGAAGGGAAAAAGTTTGCTCAAAGTCCAAACTTTAGGCTCCAGAGGCTCCCAGCGCGCGCCCCCTCCCGCCATAAACTCGACCCCGGCCCCGCGCCGGCCCTGCTTCTCGGCTGGCACCCCGGACGCCCGACACCGAAAGTTGAGCCAGGCGGCTTGGGCTTATTGATTTCTCTCCCTGCGGCGACCGCCCAGAGCGCAGAGCCAGGCGTGAAGGGGCCGAGGGGAAGACGATTTCGCCTCTCTACCGCCGCCGCCGCCCCCAGCATTTGACTTATGGAAATGGACCCAAGCTTGCGGGCTCCGGCGCCGGAGTACCCCCGCCCCCGCGCGCGAACCCCCGCGCCGGCCCCAACCCCCACCCTAGAGCTTGGGTCCGGGCCGAGGGAGAGAGGCTGAGAGGGGAGGGCGGGGGGAGATGCACGTGGAGCCTGGAGGTGGAAGTAGTTTTTGTTTTTTTTCTTTTTCCTTTTTTTTTTTTTTTTTTGTGCTGGTTGTTGTTGTTGTTTAAAGTGGCGGAAACAAGGCAGGAGGCAGCTTGGGAAAAAGTGGAGCAGAAATGGAAAAATACAAACTCACCCGCTGCAAATGGTCTCTCGGTGCAAACTAAGGTGTTTTCGGGCCTTTCCCCGCGCGCGCCCACTCCCGCCCGCGCGCGCACCCCCGCGCACACACTCACTCACTCGCGCACACACGCGCGCACACACGCACTCCCGGACGAGGGCCGGGCCGCCGCGAGTACAGCATGCAACCGCCACACAATAAATAACAATAGATTCCTCCGCTCCGGACTAGCTTCCCGGAGCCCAGCCAGCGCCAGTGGCGGCGGCCGCGGCGGCGGCAGAGGCGCGGGAGCGCCGGCCTGGGGGCGCTCCCCAGCCCGCCTCCCGACCTCCTGCCAGGGCCCCCTCTCTGTCTCACGCGCCCCCAAATCCCCCCAGCACCCCTAAAACGTGAGCTGCCGCGCCCCCTACTCCGGGCCACACGGGCACTGGCACACACACACCCCCCCCCAGGCTGCCCCCCTTCGCCCGCCCTCCCGGAACAAATAAATAAATAAGGCGCGCGAGAGAGGCCAACACGTCGCGGAGGGAGATGTTGTTATTTTTTGCTGTTGTGCGTCCCTGACGTCACATCCACCTGCTGGGTAAACAACAAGGCTCGCAGAAAAAAAAAATCGCAATTGCCAAAGCTGGGGGGGAGGGGGCACAGCCTGGAGGGAGGGGGTTTCTCGGGAGATGGGAGTGAGGGGCGTCCAGCCCAGACTGGATGGGGAAGGGGAGAGCAAAGCGGAGCCCCACAGACTAGAGAGAGGAAGAGAACGCCAGAGCAATCCCTGGCAAAAGAGATCTGGCAAGAAAGACCTGGAAAAATAAGGGGCATGGGGGGAGGGGAGGATTCCTCAGAAGATGGGGAAATGGGGGGCCCATTCAGCCACCGGAAAAAAAGGAGAGGGAGAGTGTTAACAACTAGGGACTAAGATAGGAATGCGATGGCTATTTGCTTGGTTTCTGAGCTAAAAATACAGAAGGAAAGAGAGAGGGTAGGCAAGGATGTGAGTTTCCTCCAGTTAAAAGTGAAAGTGTTTTGCCATCAGTGACAGTTGAAGGAGGGGGAGGTAGGGGTGGTGTTTTCAGCCCCCTCTCCCTCTCTCCCGTCCTCCCTCGGTCTCTCCTCTTTCTTTCTGCACTTTGTCCAATGAAAGAAGGCGAGTTCGGGAGGTGAAAGTTCAACAGAAGGACAAACCCCTGTTTGCAGGGAAACAGAAATCCGCCAGCGAGGGGGTTTTCCCCCTGTATTCCTGAATCGCGAGAGTGTAATGTGGGACGAGCTCCCCCACCCCCCACGCGTCCTCGTCAGACTCACTGCTGGAATGTGTAGTTTGATCCACTTTGGGGGGAAAGTGGCTGCCGCATCAGGAGCTGTGCTCTTGCCATGGTTTCTCTTAGGAAAACGCCCAGGGGCTCCATGTCAATCAGTTGTTTAACACAAATTACCTGCTCTTCCAGAGATCAGTCACATGCAAAAAGCTCTGTCCAATTCTTGGGAAAAGGTGAGATTTTTTTTTTTTTCCGTTTTGCTGTTTTGAAGTTTGGCGGAATTTAGAAATTTGAAGGAGTACATTAGAAGCCTGAGTGAAATGTTTTAAAATATACATATATTTGTATAAAACAAAAGACACTGGTATTTCTTTCCTCTTTATCAACACAAATTGAGAAGACTTCTTGTTTCCAAAATGTGACTTAGGAAGAGATATAGGGGTCTATGGTTTGTTGTTAACAGAAATAATTTTTCTCAGACCCATCACCCCAGAAGCTGCCAAATTTCTAAGCCAGCATTTCCAGCCACTGGCTGGCTGGTGTAACAGACCAACTCTTAATGAGAATGTATTGAAAGCCACTCCTGTGGATTCCTTCAAAGTACCTTGGTGGGGGCGGGGAGGGGGGGCAAGTACTGTTCCATTCCTTGAGACCAGCACAGTTGTAGATAATAAACATCCTGAAAAGGTTATTATAAATTCTTATGGATAATGTCTTTTTTACAAATATTGTTACACATTCATTTACAGAAGAATTCTAAATCTCTATTGCAATAATAGTGTAAGACTACCACTCTAAAATTGTATCTGTTTTGCAAGCAAAAAAATAACAAAGCCATTCACCAGTGCTACAGTATAAAGCCAGAGAAAGGGAGACTGTGCTAAGGTAATTCCAGCAAAGAATTCATGTTTAATGCCTCCTGGACAAGAGTCTATGCTATTCAGACAAGACCATTTATTGGATCTTTTAAACTTGAGTCTAGATGAAGAAAATGCATTTTAGTTTGTGTAGAACTTCCTAGCTTTCTAGGAAGGGTTCTAACTAGGGTTCCCGTTACTCTTTGATTCAAGACATTAAAACATTTTCACATACCTTCTATGTTCTAGACCATGTATTAGGCAATGAAGACTGCAAAAATAAAATTCCTGACACCTTGAAGAGCGCATAGTCTACGATTCTCAGTAATGACATCTAATATTTATTGAGTGCTTACTATGACCTAGGCACTGATGAAAAGCTTTATGTCAAGTCAATTCGTAGTTCCAACAATCCTTTAACATCCCTGGAGATTCCATATGCTGAATTCACATGAAATTAAGTGGAAATCTAAATAGCCAGTCTATGGTGGAGAAAATTGTTTTCCATTTCTAAAATGTTTATACCAGATAACATGTTTATGGTATGTGTTGGATTGCAGAATTATAACTCAGGGAAATAGCAATTTATTTAAATACGACAAATTTATTCATAGTCTGTAAAGAACAATTCATGCTTTGATCCTGTTTTCCAGTTTGCATGGTGAGCTTTAAAAAAATTGGAGTATTGCCATACTAAAAAGATCTTTAGGTTGCTACTGATCTTATTCTGCACTTTAACTGCCTCAAATTCTACGTTCCCTTGAAAGAGGGGGCCAAAGTCCGATTGGCAACAAGTTTTGCAGACAAAAGGAAATCCTGGTTGTAAATCCCATGATATATTGTACTCAATTTTGTATATAACACTGTCTAATGTGCCACCTTATTAAAGAACTCCATGTCCATTTGGCTTACATTAGGAGGAAACTTTACTGCAGCTTAACATATTGTTCATTTTCAACACTGTCACGTTACATTCATAGGGAGCACATTTTAATTTCTTTATCTGTAATCAACTGGAAGTTTCTTTTTGTTAAATTAAAGCAAGAAGGGTTTTTAAATAAAGGGCATGGGGGTAGGACGCCACCTTTTGGTCACAAAACAAATAGAAATCCCCTTTTCAACAGATGTTCCTGACATCATTTCATTTTAATTACACTAATGTAAAGGTGTTTGTCCCCATTTCATCATATTTGGAGAAACAGGAAAAAACAAAACACTGTAAAGGAAAATTAGCAAACTACACTTAATTACAGCCAGAATTTCCTCAAAGGTATCAAACCATGTTAGTGCCCCGCCACATAGTATTAGCCATACATCAGACACCAACATTGTTCTGCAAATACTTTGTCAATAAATATATGTGCATTTGGGGGAACGGAAATGGGGTGGACATGTACCACTTAACAAGATACGTGAATGCTTTTGTAAGTTTAGAGTGAAACAGAAACTTTAAATTCATCTAATTCAGTGTTTCTTAGTTACTATCCTCATTTTTTTTTTTTTTTTTTTTTTTTGGTCATAACATGATAGTTCTGGAATAGTTAATGTAAGACACTGATTGGATTACAACTATTATGGTAAGTTTATTAAATATCTTCCTTTACATTAACCTACTTTTTTTCTTTCTCTATTACTACTTTAAATGGGAAATCAGGATCGCCCTCCACAAATTAAAAGCAATCACAGTGAAAACAGTCATTGACTCCTTTGTTAGAAAGGGAGAGTAGCAAAAAAAATTACAAATTACGAATAGAGGAAAGTGGCAAATGCTAAAAGGGTTAATGACATGAGGGTCACTGAAGAATTTTGTCTTCTTGTTTTTTTCAAAAACTGTAAGAATTGGAATTGATTGCAGAAGGGGCACAGTTCTCATGATGTGATTCAATGTTATCTGTTGCCATCCCAGTGGCAAGTCTCCTGCACTCTGAGCAACAGGCATAGTCAAGTATTTCAAATTACAGACTAGGAAACTGAGGTCCACAGAGGTTAAATCGTTCTTCAAGGTCAAATAATTGGTTAGTAGACAGCCAAGGATTAGAGTCCAGGTGTCCTGACTCAACACCTTTGTATATTTTTCATCTTACACTTTCCATTTCACAAAAGTGGCATGCCACCCGTCCTTAGATATTCTGCAGTTGCCTAGCTTCTCAGAAACGGCCAACCTTCACACCTCTTCACAGACAGAGGAGAACCTGAGGCAATGGAGGGTGGAGATCAAGTTCAACCCCCTACTCACTCCTCTCCCCCAAGTACAGCAGATATCCAAGTGGGGGTAACCACAGTGAAGAAAGGAGGGGAGGGTTGGCGGGAGAGATGGGGAGTAGGGGAAAGGGAGAGGTTAGTAAACATGGTCAGACTCTTAAAATGAATGCTTACACTCTAAATTTCCTTCCTAGAAGAGAAGTATGGCAAATGAAAATGGTGTGTTTCACAGTAAGAGGCAAGAGAAGTATGTCCTCTCCACACCAGAAATTAACAGATGATCTCCTATTTTAAAGTATACCATCTTACTAGGCACTCTGAGACCAATCGCATTTAATAATTGTGTGACTTGAAGGACGCTGGCTGGTTCAGTGAGTTAAAGCCTCTGCCTTTGGCTCAGGCCATGATCCCAGTGTCCTGGGATGGAGCCCCACATCTGGCTCTCTGCTCAGTGGGGAGCCTTCTTCCCCCTGTCTCTCTGTCTGCCTCTCTGCCTACCTGTGATCTCTCTGCCAAGTAGATAAATAAAATCTTTTAAAAAAATTAAAAAATAATTGTGTGACTTGAAAAGGTAGCCAAGGAATGGTGAAGACTTCTGTTTAAAGGGGGGGGGTCTCCCCAACGACAAAATTTGTTCAGGAGCTCAGCATCAAAACTAGGGGCAATATTGCATTTTCTGATGTTTTAATCACAGAGAGGAGACTTAGCTAAAGAGATTGCATTTCCTGCTTTTCTTTCAAGGGCATAGTTCTATAAACATAAATAAACACAGCCTGCAAATATTTTTAGCTTTTTTTTTATTAGTCCTTGTGAAAAGAGGTTGTTATTAACTACTATAGAGTATAGCTCTTGTCCCTGTCGGTCCCAATGTATTGTATCCCAAGAAACTAAAATGAACAGTAGAGTATTTCACCCAAGTACCTCTACTCCAAAAAGCTATTCTAGTTCCCTAATCACTGGACATCCACTATGCAACATGTTGGTAATTTCAAGATATGTAAAGAGAGTATGAGTGGCTTAATCCTGCCTTACCACAAGCACCAGAACAATCTGCAGCTTTGCTGTGCAAAATGAGATATGCTGATCTCTACCATGAGCACCAGCTGACAGCATATTAAAAATGCAGAATCTCAGCCCCTCTCCCTACACCTATGGGGATCAAAATCCACATTTTAACAACACTGCCCAGCTGAGTCTCATACAAATGCAAGTTTGAGAAACAGATCCGGAGGAGCACACAGCAGATCTTATACAAGGCACCATCTCAATCTTTATAGCCTTAGAAAACTCAACAGATAGTTCTTTAAGTTGTCTACCATACCTGGTTCTCCAAACTAGTATCTTTTGTAAACTTTGTTGATTCCTTGTTTTTCAACCACTTGCAAAGGTAAGCCACTAAATCACATATGTAAACCATGATTAATTCCTTTGAAATAAATAGCAGGGTGACTTCTCTCTACTGTTACCCCAAAGAGACTGCTAATTGCCCTCCAATTGTTTATCTTTGTATTGTTTGATGAGTGCTCAGAGAAAGATGGAAGATATTCCCCCACCAGGCCAGAAACAAATGCCAGGCAGGTTTTGGGAAAGCTGAACACATGCTATGACTACACCTTGTTAGTAGAAGGGCTTTGCTTTCTTTGTTTTGTTTTCTTTTTTATGGAAGGGATGACGCCTCTGTAATTATAGGTGTTGCTGTTTAAAACCCAGAATGTTTTCCAAACCACTGAGCCACACCTCCAGTGGCCCATGAACCATCTTGCTTAGACTCTCTTTCCAGTTCTCTACAAGTTTATAAAGACACATCCAAGCAGCACTAGATCTACACTGAGTAGAACTAGAGGAAGGAGGAGCCCATCCAAGTATGGTTGCTTCTTGAATAAACATGAAGGAACCACAGATAAACCTCACAGCTGATGGCCAATTTGTATTTGAAGTTCACAAAAAGACTATAGTCACTTCACCTTCCTAACCAGACAAAAGGTTACTTTTGTAACCCCCCAAAAATAATTAAAACTATTGTAATACTATCCTAAGGCAGTATAATTAAGTCTCTGAGTGAGTAATTGTGTACCTGAATTCAAAATAAGATTTCACATGTAAAGCAAAGTTCTGATTCTAATCTTTGAGAAGTCTCTTGGCTTATATTTAGAATCCACAAGCACCAGCTAAGCATTACAAGAGGCTTTGTTCCGTAGGGCTGGAGACAAACTGTGTTTGTATAAGAAGGGAAGTGAGGCACGTCTATCCACCTCCAGGAACAGTGAGGTTGTATGTTCCAAACTATAGACTGCAGAAAAGGCTGGAGAATATTAAGCATGGGGCTATGCTGACAATTTTGTTATGCTGAGCTTGGGGTTAATTTTTAACTGTTGTTGTTGTTTTTAGTAATATCTATGAAGCACTCCTTTCCCCCCAGGATTTTCGTGAGCTACTGTTAACATAGAAAAGCCATACAAAGATTAAAAATCTGATATACCCAAGGCTGGGATGAAGACTATGGTTGATGGGTTAGAGTTGAAGGTGTCCATATAGACTGTGTGTGTGTGTGTATACTATATATATTTTTTTCACAATATAGAAATAAATCCATGTGAGTATATGCATGAGTCCTATCCCTACATATATTTCCTAGGTCTGTCCATTGAGAGGGCTCCAGGCCGTGATCCCCCACTAGCCATAAGCATGCCTAGCACCCAGGCCTTGGTTTCTAAATACCTTTCTTCAATAAAAGAAATCAGGCATCCTTAGAGAACTAGTTAATTCCAATTTGGGATACAGAATATATAAGATAAACCTGGGGCACCTAGTGGTACTAAAAAGTGCTAAAGGAAGTGCTTTAAAAAAAAAAAAAGGTGGGGGCGCCTAGGTGGCTCAGTGAGTTAAAGCTCTGCCTTCGGCTCAGGTCATGATCTCAAGGTTCTGGGATCGAGGCCCACGTTGGGCTCTCTGTTCGGCAGGGAGCCTGTTTCCTCCACTCTCTCTGCCTACCTCTCTGTCTACTTGTGATCTCTCTCTCTGTCAAATAAATAAATAAAATCTTAAAAAAAAAAAAAAGCTGGAGTGAGGTGAGGACTTACTGAAAAGGCACTGAAGCCAGTCTGAAAGAATTCCCAGTGCCCTATGTTGAAACATCTTAAGCAAGGAAAGAAATCACAGTAGTAGTTGATTATAACCCAAAGAATGAAATAAATACCCATAAGTCCATGCTGGTGTGTGTGTGTGTGTGTGTGTGTGTGTGTGTGTGTGCATGTGTGCACATGTATGCACACTCATTCATATATATGTACAGATATGCACATTCACATCCATACATACCTACATCAGGAACTGACAATTCTTCCTTACAGAAGATTGGTGGGACCCAGCAAATAATGTTTTAACAAGTTTTAACAGGTGATGCTGATGCCACAACCCAGAGAATTTATGCAGGCAGCTTAAATTGAAGTGGCTTTTGTGGAATTAGAAGGAGAGGAGACTGCTACAAATTGGAACACAGGGGCTTCCATACAAGGGGGCAGATGCTGACTGCTCTCACCAAGAAAGCAAACTCAGGGCAGAGTTTTTGAGTTTTCAAGAGAGGCAAGAAATCCAGAGTTTTATTAGTCCTCAGTTTCGAGACTCTAGGTAGACTGATCACAGCCGAGTGCAGGGACATCAAAGTCACAGGCATCTCCTGTCTTTGGGGAAACTGAGTCACCATGGCGGTTCATGGTTTGTTTCTTAAGTGAGCAAGGTGAAAACAACCAGAGGAGAAAAAGGAAAACTTGGAGAGGACTCTGACTTACTCTTCAATTCCTTCCCAAACATGCGCGAGCCACCCCAAACATCCTGCTAAGGAAAGCTAGGCTCCATTCTCAATTGTTCCTACATTCTGAATCATTTGTCAGCAGACTCCCAATTTCAAAATATCAGCCATAACGTCATTATTTAGAAGGCGCTGTTTTTAGCAGGATTCTTTGTTCCTGCCCAGAAGAGGAGTTTCAAAGTTTTACTAGGGTATTTTATTCAAGGAGTCCGGCGCCAGGGCCACCTCCTTATAATAACCATTATTATTACCCTCCATCTGATCTGTCGTGAAGACAAAAAAGCCAGTTGGCTTTTGTCTTCTGTTTCCCAAGTCCACCCTGAGCTGCCCTTGCTCCTCAATGTGACTTGAGAGCCACACACGGTCAAGTTCCTTCCCTCAAGAGGAAGACCTACAGGAAGCACAAACTAGGTGACAAGAGAAATACCTAAAAGCAAAGAGAAGTGGGCAGATCTAAAAAAAAAAAAAAAAAAAAAAAAAAGAGACTGAAGTCGTTCCATTCCCGGACATTGGGATTTGATTGACCTGGAGTCTGATCCTGGCATCGTGGGGTTTAAAAGCTTCCCACGTGATTCTAATGTGCGTTTTTGGGGAACTGTTGACCTGAGTTGAGCCTGAGAACAGGAGGCCCAGCCGGCTCTGCCAGAGTGAGGGATCCAGGGCCCTGAATTTACCGCAAACACTATGAACTTTCACTGTGGCCAGCGTCCAACCAATTAAACTAATTCCCCCAAGAGGGGCCAGAAAAGCCTTCTTCAATGTGGTCTTTCGGTCCCATGCGTTAGAATCACCTGGATGGAGGAGGGGTGGTGGGTATCAGAATCCCAAGCGCCCATTTCAAATGTGCTAAAGCAGAGTGTTGGTGAGCGGCCACGGAAATAAGCATTTATAGAAGCTCACCAGCTGGTTATGATATACTTTAAGTTTGGAATCCTTCGCGGAGATTTACAATTGTTACCTATCCCGGGACTGTTTCCATTTTAAAGGGAAATCTTGAAGAAGGGCAAGATGTAAAACAAAGGAACCAATAAGGACACCATAGCGTTGTTGAAAGATCCTAGAAGTCATGGAGCTTACGTTCCTGCCTTTCCCACAGAAGCCTCAGCGCTAGCCAGGGGAAGATCTTGGTTCCTGGCAGAGTCTTGGGCATCCCTTTCGAAAATCACAGCACCATGCTTGTCACTGTGTTGCTTTGGACAGGCTCCTGAACCCTCCCCAGCCCCCATTTGCTCCTCAGTACGACAGCAGTAGTAAGTGCACCCCTCTGACAGAGTTGCTAAGAGGAAGGGATAGGAGGCTGCAGGGGCGCTGCTGAGCCCGGGACGGGGTGGAGGGGCAATGTGCAGGAGATCTTAGTGCTTTGGGAAGCCGTGGAGCTTGATTCAAGACCCAGGAATCCTGACGCCCTATTCAGGGCTTCTCCAGGTTTCAACAGAAGGAATTCCAGACCTCAGAGTTTGGAAGGGGAGACACATTTGAAGTCTGGATTTTCTCCATGCATTTCAAATCATTCCATGTAGGCTGCCTGCCCCACCCATTTCTGAAACCAGGTCGGCCTCCAAATTACTAATTCTTGATGCAAGCATAAGATGGGAATAATTTTTTTTTTCTTTAAGTGAGAACTGAAAAACAGCAACGGAAGGGAGTTACCTTCCCAGGCAGGGATGACCTCAGGAAACTGAATGAGGCTCCTAGAGATCAGTTTCTCCACCGGAACCCTGATGACTTTTGGAGGCAAATAATTCATTGCTGTTGGGTGGGGTGGGGGGCTTTTTTATACATTGCAGAATGTTTAGGAGCATTCCTGGCCTCTGCCTGCGAGATGCCAGTGACACCCTCCCATAGTCATGACAACAAAAAATGTCCCCTGGGAGACCAAATTGCCCCCAGGTGAAAATGACTACTCTGGATACCCCCAGCGTGGGTAGGCAGGCAGGCCACTCTCTGGGCCACCAACATTCCTCTCCATGCCAGTGGTGTTTATCTGACAAATAGGGAAGAGCAGAAATCCATTTCATTCCCATTTCTAACTGAGTAACCCAATCATTTTCTTTTCAAAACAGAAGGGCTTTAAGATGAGGCCTCTTGTAATTCGATCAGAGCTCAGGGTGGGCTCCCCAGCCGGGGGCAGTCACCACCAACCCCTTTCCAGTTCTGACAAAGCTCTTGGCAGCAAACCTTGCTCCATCATGATTAAGCAGACTTTATTAGAGTCCACGACTCCATAAACAACGTCAGATGTGTTGTCAGTCTTACGGCTCTCAGTCTAAAAACAAAACGCAATAAGGGAAGTGGCGATGAACAGAATGAGAACTTGAGGATATGCATCTCATAAGATGACGCATGGGATTTAAATTGGGCAGAAACTTCATCTGGATGTTCTAATTAAAATTTCCCCTTCTCCTGGGAAGTCCAAGGGCATATGCATCTCAGGGGTAAGGAGCCAGGACATTTATTATGTGGAGGAGTCATTGCCTGGTACCAGCCCTACCTTCTCTGTGCTAGATTATAGCTCCCGAACAATTCATAGCTCAGCTGTTTGACGGATCAATGATGGGAATGCTGGGATGATGGGCTAGACTGATAGAACAATCTGGGAAAAAAACAAGTAATTGTTTCTAAGACTTTTTGCTAACCTTGGCATTTTGATGGTTTTTACATCTAACACAAGTCTAAGGATACAGATGGATTTTGCAGGAATCGTCTTAGGAGAAGCAGAAGCGGGCACATGCCAAGGGCCCTCGCACGAGCAAGTCTGATTTCCATTTCACTCAATCATTGGACAAATATTCCTTGCACGCCGCTGTGGACCAGGCACTATTTTAGACTTAGGGAAGAGTAGTAAGTGAAAGATAATAAAAAAACAAAAATAAAAAATTCTTGCGCTCATGAAGCTTATATTCTAGGGAATTTCTTGGTGAGGTATGCATAATTTTTCGACTTAATTTTTTTAGAAGACACCAAAAAGGGTAACCACCAATGTAAACTGACCAAGACCACAAAAAAGATGCATTTTGTGAGGGTTATCACTTGAAATATAAGAAAATACCTAATAAAACTTTGTAAATTTTGAGTCAGTGAATAAAAAGGGAAATAAATGAAGTACAGAGGTAGGATGGTCATTATCAACCCACCACAAAGAAGTTTGAAGGTTGACTTACCAACAATGGAAAGATCAGCTACTCTGAAAACCTATCTTAAGCCCCAGCTTAGCTTGGAAAAGGGATATGGGTCCTAAAAAGATTCAGAAAACCAAATGATGCCAAAAATACGTGTTTTGGGGAGGGTGGGTGAGAGAGAACACATCACTTAGTGGCAAGTGAGCTGTGACATTCCACTGAAAAGCATTCGGGGCCCAGAGAGACATGGTGGAATGAAGATTAGATTCTGGCACACTTACACGACTCCCATTGGCACAACAAAACCAGTTTCTCCTCCAGGCAACAGAAAATAGCCTCTTCTGGATGCTTGTCTTAGGACAGAGAACAGCAGAAGGTTAGAAGAGGCCAATCAAATCTTCTTTGGTTGTTCCTGCAGATGCTGGGGCAGCATGCATTTAATGCTCAAGGGGAACAAATTGTGCATTTTCTAGGTCAGAATTCAGGAGTTAGAATTCTGGAAAAGAGATGATAATGGTCTGTATAATTTATATTGCCATCCCCAAGGATGAGCCAGCATCTGTGCTCCAAGAGAATCAAGTATGGCTGGCCTGTTTGCCTCACAGATCTCTGTGCCGGCTGAAAAGTCACATGTTTCTGAATGTTTGGAAGGGAAGTGTATTACCCAGTTGTTTGTTTGTTTCTATCTTCCCTATAAACAGTTTGGTCTCCTTCTGGGGAACAGAAATAATGCGAACAGAAAAAAACAGACATACACATATACAGACTCTCTCAAAAATGCTCTGCTCCAGGACCCACTGGAGTCAGATTTTTCTAGGGCAAGGGAAATCTTAAAGAGGAAGGCCCTAGCTTTTCTCACAGTTTCAGGTCACGTTGAGTACTGAATAATATGTGTAAAAGAAAAATTACAGCAGCTCTTTGGTTACATGGCGATGTTAGAACGGGCCTTTCTGGTTTATAGTGAGTGAAAATATAGTTTAGAATTCCATCCTATCTAGCAGGCTTACAAATTCTTCTCTCTCAAATTCATCTGTATCAGGACTGCAGTCTTTAGAAAAATATGATTTTATGTCTAATTTATTTATTGATACAGTTATTCTATACCTTTCATGTTGCACTAGGGAAATGGGAGCCTTCCTCTTGGCCTTCCCCTTACCTGGGATGCTGTTCCTTAAGTTCTTTGCCTGGCTAGATCTTTCTATCCTTCAGGTCTTAGTTAAAAGGACACCTTTTTGGAGAAAACTTCCTTGACCTCTTCTAGATACAGCCCTTTCCTCCTCCAAAGTTATCTAAAGTTCTGGCTTGTTTCCTGGTTTATTTACTTATCTATCACATGGCTCTCTCTCTAGAAATAAACTCCATGAGGCCACAGATCTGTTTTGCTCACTACAAATTCTTCGATGGCATATAATGGATCCTTAAATATTTGATTGAATGAATGAACAACCAAATGAGTGATCAAGTAACAGGATCACTCTGTCGCCAGTACTAGACTCCATCTCTTCTGGCCCTTCCTTCCTCCACTATAAGGTAATGGTAATAACACTCAACTCAGAAATGACAGATTGAAATGAAAATGAAGTTTTCTTTTACAGGGACCGCAAAGATGACAGTGCTGTGCTAAGCAAGCGATTCTGGAAACCAGCGAGAGGGCTGGAAGGGAGTCCCAAGGAAGTGAGCCAGCTAGGTAGGGTCTTGGGAGCCACCGCTGGGATCCCTGCTCACCTGAGAGGCAACCAGCACCAAGCTGTTTATGACAGCTCTAGCAAAGAGAAACTTGGGCCCCTCATGACCTTGTTGTCTCTTCGCTCAACATATGTATTTACACACGTTCTTTTACACTGCAAGTTTCACCTGGATTCCAGAATCACCAAAGCCTTCTCATTGCATGAGCAGAGACACAGGAGATCTTTCAAAGTTATGTAAAATTGGAAATGTCTGACACAGGGAATAAAGCCAGGCAAGTATCAGATTTAGAATTGAAGCCCATAATGCATAACTATAAAATAATGCATATGAACACACACACAGAGATCTGAATTTATGGTTCCAAGTGTGCAGTACCCTTAAAAAGTATTCACCTCCAAGATCTCTTAGTCCAACAATGATTCCATTCATCACACCACGTTTGGTTCTCCCTTTTTGGAATTTCCTTAAGAAAATGAAGACACTGGTTAAAACATTGCCTCTTATGGTAAATTTTATCCACATGGCTCTGTCTGATTTTTGAGAATGACCAAACAGAAATTCAGAGCATGCCTTGGGGCTGGGAGGGGGGCAACCAAGGGGGTAATTCCTGTGTTTTTCTGAAATAATGAAGCCTGGGTTTCTTGTCTGGTTCAAAAAGAAGCTCTAAAGGCAATAATTAAAAGTGAAATTCAAAAGCTATGTCACTGGTTTCATCATTGAAACAAGCATGTAACTTCCAAGCTAGGAAATCTTGAAGGACGACATTCTTTTGGATCTATAACATGTAAAATGTTTATTTAAAAATTCCATGTGATGACTTACAGAACAACCTTATATGGGAAAAGTAGCTTACAAATATGTACAACCCCCACTTCTAAAGAGCCACGTGTTCCGTTAGGGGCTGTATGTTTGGATTCTGGTATCTAACATGAGAAATTAAAAATATAATTCCTGTTGCTTTTTGATCAATCCTAAGCAAGATAAAAATGAATAGGAGGCAGACTGTTGTAAATATAGTCACTTATTTTATAAAAGTCGCAGGACTGCATAATCGTAATTTTTGAAACTTTTTAAAAAATCATGGTCAAAGATAAAAATATGAAAATAATAAAAACAAACACCAGTAATCCCGTCATCTAGAAATAATCAAAGTAGGCATCTGGGCACATATCCTTCCACACCCTTCTCTAGTATGTGTGTGTTTTTGTACACTTTGCAAAATTTGCAATCAAATTGCTTAGGGTGGATGGCCTATTCTGCCACTTAGTAGCTGTGGGTCTTGGGCAAGGTACTCTGTGCCCCTGTTCCCTCATCTGTAAAATGGAAATAACAACACTAGCCTTGTGCATCATAACAATTACATGATATCAGAACACTAAGCTCATGGCCTAGTGTCTGATGCATAATAAGCACTCAAATTAATTATACCCTCATTTTTATTATTATACAATTTGGATGAAAATTACATTATGAGCATTTTCCTTGACATTATTTTAAGTTCTATTGCAAAAACCTAATTAAAACTTGAAGCTATTCTTCCGTTACTCAAAACTATCCACAGGTTAGTAAATAGAAAAACTCGTAACCTGATATGAAGGCAGAGATGTCAAAGCCACCGATAGCTTATATTAAAAAATTAATAAGACTCCTTGGAACACAATGACAAAACCAATGGAATTAGCTTCCCTGACAGTGGGTTCAGGGACATATATGTTAACCTTATAAAAAAAAAAAATCTATAGGTGAAGTTTCGTCATTTCCAGCGGTCCTTCACTGAGGGAAATTGTGGCCCCCAAGGGATAGTGAGGGGTGCCTGGAGACATCTTTCACAATTTGGGGAGCAGGTTTATTGGCATCTAGTGGGTAGAAGCCAGAGACGCGGTTAAACATCCTACACTGCCTGGGACAATTCCTACGGCAAAGAAGTTTCTGGCCATTTTCATGTCAGTAGTGCTGAAGTTGAGAAACCCTGTCTAGTCCTAAGGAGCTTTATTACCTCAAACAAGTCACTTTCCTAATAATGAGGGTGGTGATGAGGACTGCTGCCATGCTCTAGGCTAAATGCTTCGTGTGGGGTATATCGATTTTACCCACACACAGTCCTAGGATGTAGCCTCTATGTTCACACACTCTGACGGTGAGGACAAGCCCAAGAGGATGAAGAACTTGGCCCCAAATCACACCACTACCAAGTGGGAGAACTCTAGGTCAAGCTCATGTCATTTCACTCTTGAGCCTCATATCTCAACTCCAATATCCTTTGGCCTCACCCTGAACTTCCCCGTGTCTCCAGATGTGCATAGAGATAGGTTATAATCTACTGTAGAGATTTCATCCCATGTGCCAGCTCCATTGGCATTCTAGCAGGAGCTCGAGATACCATGCCAGGAAAGAGTGCATGGTTGTGGATGCCTCAACAACAACAACAAAAAACCCTAAAAAACAAACAAACAAACAAACAGGATCAATTACTGATGTCTGCTACAGGTCTAGGAGGGAAGAGTAGAGGTATTTGTGCCACGTACTGATCTATGGACTAGATGATCTTCCCTACGTCTTTTCCCAGAACCAACCTCCTGTGTTCCTACATTTTCTTTTCTCCACCATGAACAGCACAAGAGCTCTTGGCCAAATGCCATGTACAAAAGTGTGCACATCTAAAGGAATCAAGGACTGAGCAGCCTATTGCCAGAGCTTTATTCACTACACAGTTGTCCCTGGTTGCAGGAAAACTGCTGAAAACTCTCAGGTCCTCGCCCACATAAGACAGAAAACATCAAAGTTCATGAAAATCACAGCACACCTCCACCCAGAGTCAAAGCCAAGAAGAAACAGCTTTGGGATTGGACTGATTTCATAAAATAATCTGACTGACTGAAGCAAAAAAACAGCGATGGCTATGAAGTTTAGGGAGGCCAAATCATAATCTACTACATTTTTAAAAAATGATGCAATGTTTAGCAAACTGAGATCATTGGGGGGAAAAAAAAGAAAAAAAAATCACACAAACTTTGCTAAACAAAGTCACATACCAACAAACATTTAAACCACTGTAACCAAGATGAGGAACTGAAGCTTGTTTTTAGTTACAAAGATCTGAGGAATGGGGTGGGAAATAAACAAAAATCCAAGGGGAAAATCATTAATAAGATACTCTGAACTATTTTCCCACAAGTAACTTCTTTAAAAAAAAAAATAGAAAGAAAAGCTATACTCTCTGTTAAAAAAGCCAATGTCCTGCATTCCTGTCCAAATAAAACCTCTTTGCAAGCAGTCAACCCAAACTCTGAAATTCCATTGTCATAACATTATGTCTGTGGGGTACCACTTCAGAATATCTTCCAGGAAAAAGAGAGAGAGGAAGAAAGAGAGAGAGAGAGAGAGAGAGAGAGAGAGAGAGGAGGGTAATTAACATAAGGCTCTGTGATGACAGGGAAAGAAAAATTAACAACATAAAACCTATCTGGAAAGAAACTATGAGAAAATTTGAACTTATATCCTTGCAGTGTATCACTTCAAGGGCTTCCGGTTTACTAATAAAAAGAAAAAGAACAACAACACACACACACACCACCCACATCAAGTTTTCCAGGAAGTTAGATATTTAAATAAAACAACATTTGGACTTCTTTCATAAAAGCAAAGTAATTTCTTCCTGAACCACCTCAATTTTTGATGGATGAACTGGTGCTGCTTTTATTACAGGAGTGGAAAATTGATTCTAAGGTATCACATGTCTGTCTGACTGAAAGATTCCAAGCCATATGGAAATAACACAAAATGCAATACATGGTTTTTTTCTTATGAAATAAACTCTTTTTTTTAATCAAATTGTCTTACAAGCAAAATAATCCATCTCTGTAACCCAAAAGCAAATAAGTATTGAAAACTCCAGTTAAGTAAGACGCATTTTACTAATGTGAAGCTTAAGGCAACTCAGTGAGAGATGGCAACACTGTGCTAAATTATTTACATTCATGACATCTTAGCTGTGTCTACAAGGCACCAAAACATCATGATGAAAAGAAAAAGTCAGTAATTGCTCAGATATTATGTCTAGTCACCAGCAGCTGGAATTTTCTCAGTATTGGCTTTCTCTCTCTCTCTCTCCTCTCTCTCTGAGTATTTTTCAAAGTTCGCTGAGCGGGCTTTTCCCACCGCTTCTGTCTGTCACCTCCCACTCCCCTGGCCCCCTGAAGCTCCTTGCTGTGCTCCTTGGAGGCCTCCACACAGCCCATCCGCTAACTTCCTTCCGGTGGGCTGTCCCTAGCCTTCCCCACTGATAGCTAACGTTGCGCTGGGAGAGAACTCAATTCTTGTCTTTGGGAATTTTCTTAATTATGATTTTTTTTTCTCTTCAAAGGCTTTGACTCTTCTGTCATAATTCTAAGAGTTGAGGAAGAAAAATCACCTAGCTATCGTCCCTTTTCCTCCACCTCCATCTTGAGAAAAAGTTTTTCGTATAAGTGAAGCCTTCCTCAAGCCCCATGTCTTTTTTTGTTTGTTTTTCAGATGAAAACTGTTCACTTAGTAAGCACCAACAGAATCCCCAGCATTGTATAAAACACTAAAACACTGGCTGATTCTCCGTGAGGGCGACATTGCCTATCCTGTCACACTCACTTACACATGGAGCTGACATCTCAGTTCCACTGGCATGAAGTGACCAGTTCTTCAAGACTGGCTCAAGAACCAAGCTTCTGCTCCATAGAAGCAGATCACGCTGGAAGGTTCTCTGCCAACTGTCCTACTTCACGTCCTCTCCCTCTGAAACCCCCCTCCCTCCTCTGAGAGACTGCCCCCCCCCCCACCTCCTCTCCAACCCCGCTTCGGCCATCTCTGCCACCTGCTCTTGGAGTTCCTTCTCACGTCCTCAGAGGTCAAAACCTCCGCAGTGATAGCAGTTTCAGTGGGTCTATATAAAACTTCAGCAGTTTCTTTAAAAAAAAATGCTTTCCTATTTTCTGACAATTCAACTGAAAAATTAAAAAAAAAAAATCTCTAAGTTGTCCAAAGATTTCATCTACCCATTTGTCCTTCGTTCTCTAAATACGCTGGAGGCATAAGGCACCTTATTTTTGTCATCGTCACGGGGATGCAGGAACTCTGACAAACCCACAGGTCCCGGAGGTCCTTGCTCTTGGCCTGTGTGGGAGCCTTGGTGGCCGCGCCCTAGCCCCACCCCCCTCTGGTTCCACCTCGCCTCGGGGGGTTCCCAGCTCAAGTCCCAAGTGGTTGTTGCTGCTGCCCAGGATTGAAGGATTGAAGCCCATACCTCGAAGGAAGCCTCCAGGACCTCCACCTCCAGGACACTTGCTTGATCTAAAGGCACCACATGTGACTTTGCTGAGCTCCATGTACATCTCTGACAGACAAGAGGCTAGCTGAGAATTCTCCAGACTCCCTCCCACCTCATCCCAAGCCTTCCTTCCGTAGTTCATCCTCATTCAGGGCCTCCTTGCACAGTGAAGCCGGGGTCTCCTCGTCCTCCGTGGCCCGGGGTGCACGGGCATGGAGTGGTTACCACAGGCCTGTTTATAGTCACCCTGCCCTTGGATCTATATGAGTTCAGCCAATGAGGACTTGTGCGTCCTTGGGTAGTTACCTCTCCTCTCGATCCTCAGTTTGCACCTCTGTACAATGGACACAACCGCGGGGTATTCATCTGCTTGGGGCTGCACAACAAAATACGGGACACAGGGTGGCTCACAGTTTTGGAGGCCAGAAGTCCAAAATCAGGATGCTGGCAGGGCTGCTTTCTGGTGAGACTCCCTTCGTGGCTTATAGATGGCCACCTTCTGTGTCCTCACATGGCCTTTCCTCTGTGCACACAGTGAGGGCGAGATCTCTGGGATCTCTTCCTCTTCCTAAAGTGCACCACCTATTAGGTGAGGGCCCCACCCTTATGACCTCATGTAATCTTAATTACCTCCTGATTATGACCATATCTCCAAATACAGTCACATCGAGGGTTCGGATGTCAACATATGAATTTTAGGGGGTCACAGGTCAGTCCATAACAAATATTCCTGCCTGCTCGATTTATGTAAGGTACATGCTCGTTAAGGAAGCAGACACAAGAAAGGTTACACATAGGAGAGGCTGTATTGGGGAAAATGTCTGGGAGGGAAACAGAAGAAGGGAGGGAGGCTAAGGGAGCTATCAGGTCACAAAGCAGATCCGAATGATGGTATGGGGGCAGAAGGCAAAGAAGGAGGTTTGTTGGCAGGAAGCCTTAGATTACAGTACACTGCTAAGGAGCCGAAGTCCTAGAACCCCAGAGCACTTGTGTCTGACAGTATCGGGTCTGCGTTAGTGTCCCTGCTCCCTGCAGCTCTTGGTCACTGGTGGGGGCAAGGAGGAGGAGGAGGCTGTGGAATGTGCAGGGAACGCAGTAGTGGATTCAGAGGACAGCAGGTGGGAGCACTAGGATCCAAGAAGAGCTTCTGTGTGTCCACCTCTGGGATTAACTCAGTAACGCACAGGACGGAAGATTCAACCCCCACCTCAGAGTGTAGGCTCTATAAAATAGTGGTGGTGAAAATGATAACAATGGTGATTATGATGACGTCACTCCCCCCATTTTTCTGAGGTTCTTGGAATTTGACTTACATGGAATCCACTCACATGCCGCCATCACGCTCTGAGGTGCTGAGACCCTTTTTAATGAGCTAGCCTGATCTGTTCCTGTTTTCCTGCCCTCAACTGACCTTCCCTGCCAAACACGTTTGTGAACGCCTAGGGGGTGATGGCGTGTGTTTTATCATTACCCAAAGAATCCGGATAAGCCTACGGTCTCCTCAGTTTACGGTCTGGAGAAATAGGCCAGGCCACGGATGTAGGAAGGGGGAACTGAGGCAGAGTGTGGCAGACTCCTCGAGTTGAGAGCTCAGAGGTTGAAGTTCAATCAAGAGGCAAAAGTAGCTAAGGTTCACTTGGCAGAGTACCAGAGAAGAGAACTACATGGACAGGATGCTCCAGAGATTTCCTAGGAGTCCCCCTGATTACTGAGCGGAGAACTGATCTTAATGCAGGTGGAAAAACAACCTGAAGCCTAGTGTGGGGGGAAGCATTCAAAAAGATTACAATAAACACTTTCTAGAACTCATGTGCGCCTGGAAATAGCAGATGATCACCATAGTCGGAGTGAAGGAAAACCTAATTCACAGGGCATCATCAGTGCCTTAACTCAGAAGGATCTTTCCACAAGAATGGGGAATAACAAATCCTAACCAAATGCTCATCTGGCCCCACCCACCAAAGCTCAAAGCAAGTCCCACAAAGAACAAACTTTTTCCAAGTAACTTAACCCTGTTCCAGAACAAAGTGCAAGAATGCTTATAGGAATACAAAAATAACCAGCACTCAACAAGACAAAATCCAAAATATTTAGCATCCCATCACAAATTACAGGCATTTAAAAGTGAAAATAGACCCATAATGAGGAGAAAAATAATAACATCCAACACCAAGCAAGCACTAATGCTAGAATTATCAGGCAAAGATATTAAAAGTTGTCCCAAGGAAGGGCACCTGGGTGGCTCAGTTGTTAAGCATCTGCCTTCAGCCCAGGTCATGATCCCGGAGTCCTAGAATCAAGCCCCGCATCAGGCTCCCTGTTTAGCCATTTCTCTCTGTCATATAAATAAGTAAAATCTTAAAAAAAAAAAAAAAAAAAAAAGTTGTCCCAAGGGAAATTAGAAAATATTTTGAATTGAATAAAAAGAAAATTGGACATACCAAAATGTGTTGGATACAACTTAAGCAGTATTCAGATGGAAATTTGTAGCACTAAATGCTTATTGGAAACAAAAATCTCAAATCAACAATTTAAGCCTCTTCCTTAAGAAACAACAAAAATAACAGCAAATAATTCCATAGCAAGCAGAAGGAAGACCTAATAAATGCAATAATAAACTGAAAACAAAAATAATAGAAATAAAATCAATAAAATGAAAAGGTGGTTCTTTGTTGTTGGGTTTTTTTTTTTATTTTATTTATTATGACAGAAACACAGCGGGAGAGGGAACAATAAGTAGAGGGAGTGAGAGAGGGAGCAAGCAGGCTTCCCACCAAGCAGGGAGCCCGATGCAGGCTCAATCCCAGGATCCTGGGATCAAGACCTGAGCTGAAGGCAGAGGTTTAACAACTGCGCCACCCAGGCGCCCTGAAAAGGTGATTGTTTGAAAAGATCAACAAAATAGATAAACCACTAACTAGATTTACAAAGAAAAGCAGAAAAAAGACATAAATTGTCACATCAAAGATGAAAAAGGAGCTATCACTACAGACTCTGCACATATTGAAATAATAAAGAAAACAATGAACAATTCTATACACATACACTTAAAAAATTAAAATGAACCAATTTCTTAAAAGCAACAAACTCTGAAGAAGAAAGAACCTGAATAATCTTACACTTACCTAAAAATCAAATTCGTTGTTAAAAATCTGCCTCTCCAAAACATCAAACAAAATCTCTTCCAGTTTCTAGTCAAATAATTAAAGTAGCAATTCTTCTGAACATTTAAAGAGACAATAATACTAATTCTAAATCTTTTCCAGAAAACGGAGGAGAAAACTCTTCCCAACTCATGATAGAAGGCCATTACCCTGATCTCAAAACCAGAAAAAGACAGTACAAGAAAAAAACAGACCAATATCCTTCAAGAACATAACTGCAAAAATTCTCAACAAAATATAAGGAAATCAAATCTAGCAATGTATAAAAGAAATACCAAAATGGGGTTTATCCCAGGACTATAAGCCCATTTAAGATTCAAAAATAATCATGTAATCTATTATATCAAAGGTCTAAAGAGGAAATAGCAATTCATCATGTACTTAATACAGAAATTAATAAGATTCAATATTTACTCATGACTAATAACTCAACAAACTAGAAATAGAAGGGAATTGCACCAGCTTCACAAAGGTATCATGCTTAACAGTAAAAGACTGATGCTTTCCTCCTAAGCCTGAAAACAAAGCAAGGATGTCTACTTTTACCACCCCTACCCAACATTATATTAGAAGTTCTAGATAGTGTCATAAAGCAAGAAGCAGTAATAAAATACATCTAGCTTAGAAAGGAGGAAATAAAATTGTTCCTGTTCTCAGGTGATATAATTGTCTATGTCGAAAAACTTTAGGAAACCTAAAAAAAAACCCCACCCACCTCTCTGAGAACTAACAAATGAGTTTTTATTATGATCATTGGATTCAGGGTTAGCATTGAAGTATCAACTGTGCAATAAATACAGATGATCTGATTGAAAAATGGGCAGTGGATGGGGCACCTGGGTGGCTCCATTAGGTAAAGCAGTTAAATGTCTGACTTCAGCTCAGGCTCAGGTCAGAATCTCAGGATCCTGGGATCAACCTGCATCAGCCTCTGGGCTTAGTGGACAGTCTGCTTCTCCCTCCCCTTCCTCCTGCTGTGCTTTCTCTCTCTGTCTCTCTCTTTCTCTGTCTCTGTCTCTGTGTCTCTCTCTCTTTCAAATAAATAAATTAAATATTTAAAAGAAAAAATGGGCCATCAGGGGACCTGAACAGACATTTTTCTGAAGAAGACACACAGATGGCCAATGGATACCTGAAAAGAGGCTCCATGTCACTAATCATCAGGGAAACACAAATCAAATTCATAATGAAATACCACCTATTAGAATGGCTATTATCAAAAAGATGAGGGAGATCAAGTGTCAGTGAAGATGCAGAGAAAAGAGAACCCACGTGCACTGTTGGTGGGAATATAAAATGGTACAGCCACTATGGAGAACAGTACAGAGCTTCTTCAAAAAATTATAAATAGGGGGGCGCCTGGGTGGCTCAGTTGGTTAAGCGACTGCCTTCGGCTCAGGTCATGATCCCGGATCGAGTCCCACATCGGGCTCCCTGCTCGGCGGGAAGCCTGCTTCTCCCTCTCTCACTCCCCTTGCTTGTGTTCCCTCTCTCGCTGTGTTTCTCTCTGTCAAATAAATAAAATCTTTAAAAACAAAAAAAAATTATAAATAGAACTACCATATAACCCAGCAACTCACTTCTAGATATTTATTAGAAGAAAATAAAAACATTAACTCAAAAAGATCTATGTACCCCCATGTTCATTGCTGCATTATTTACAAAAACTAACATATACCTAAATGTCCATTGGTAGATGAATGAAGAAAATGTCCACACACACACACACACACACACACACACACACACACACACAGTCACAGTATTTTTCAGCCATAAAAAAGAATGAAATCTTACCATTTGCAAAAACATGGATGGACCTTGAGGGAACTGGTCAGACAAAGACAAATAGTGTATGATCTCACTAATACATGGAATCTAAAACAAGTGAAACAAAACAACAAAACCCAAGCTCATAGATCACAGAAAACAGATTGGTGACTGCCAGAGGTTTGGGAAGGTGAGGCACAAAATGGGTGAAAGGGGTCAAAAGGTAAAAACTTCTAGCTATAAGAAAAGTAAGTCATAGGGATGTAATGTACAGCATGCTCACTATAACAACTATATTGCATATCTGAAAGTCGGTGGGAGAGAAAATCTTAAAAGTTTTCATCATTACACAGAAAAATGTCATAACTATGTGTGGTGACAGATATTAACTGACCTACTGTGGCAATCACTTCACAATGTATATAAATATCAAATCATTATGTTGTATACTCCAAACAACTATAGTGTTATATGTCAATTATACCTCAGTAAAGAAAGAGAAGAAGGCAGAAATATTAGACTGTTATATTATCCCTAATATAACTGTTGGCTGCAGACTATGTACAATACTCCATTCTTGCTGATTATAATTCACTGATTCTCTAAAAAAATATGGTTAGAGAAAAAAATCAATTATATTTCTGTAAAGTAATAACAAACAACTAGAACCCAATGTTTTAAAAAAAAGCCCACTTACAATAGCTCAAAAATATTTAGTTATAAACTGAGTAGAACATGTACAAGATATATATGATAATCACAAGATTCTGCTCAAAGTTGTTACAGAAAGTTTAAATAAATAGAAACATACCATGTTCATGGACTGAAATAATAAATATAATTAAAATGTAAATTCTTCTCAAATTGGTCTATAAACTTAGTGAATTTCAACAAAAATACAAGCAGTTTTTTTTGTTGATAGTAAGATAATTCTAAAATTTATAAGAGCAAAAGAAAATGTGAAAAAAGTAAAGCTCGAGAATTCACACTACTTATTTTTTTAAGATTTTTGTTGTTGTTGTTTACTAGAGAGGGAGAAAGTGAGTCAGAGCATGAGCAGAGGGGGAAGGGCAGAGGGAGAGGGAGAAGAAGAGTCCCCTCTGAGCAGCGAGCCAGATGGGGGCCTCAACCCCATGACCCTGGGATCAAGACTGAGCTCAGCTCAGCTCAAGACTCAGCTTAACCAACTGAGCCACCCAGGCTCTCCTCATACTACTTGTTTTAAGAATTTTTACAACACTGGGCATCTGGGTATCTCAGAAGGTTAAGCCCCTGCCTTCCGCTCAGCTCATGATCTCAGGGTCCTGGGATCGAGTCCCACATCAGGCTTTCTGCTCGGAGGAAAGCCTGCTTCCCCTTCTTTCTCTACCTGCCTCTCTGCCTATTTGTGATCTCTCTCTCTGTCAAATAAACAAATATATATTTTTTTTATTTGATAGAGGGAACACAAGCAGGGGGAGTGAGAGAGGGAGAAGCAGTCGTCCTGCCAAGCAGGGAGCCCAATGGGTCTCCAGGATCATGACCTGAGCCGAAGGCAGTCACTTAACCAACTGAGCTACCCAGGCGCCCACAAATAAACATTTTTTTTTTAAAAAAAGGATTACTACAATACTACTTGAGACATTTGAGACAATGTTTTATTGGCAGATGGACAGACACATAGGTCAGTAAAACAGAATATAATTTATAAATAAACATAGCCAATTCATTTTTGACAAAGGTAGAAAGGCAACTGAATGGAGAAAAGATGGTCTTTTCAACTACTGATGTTGCAACAAATAGATGTATATATGTTCAAAAAAGTCGACCTCAACTTATACCTCACACCTTATACAAAAATTCATTTAAAATGGTTAATAAGTGGGCGTCTGGGTGGCTCAGTCAGTTAATCATCTGCCTTTAACTCAGGTCATGATCCTAGGGTCCTGGGATCGAGCCCTACATTGGGCTCCCTGTTTGGCAGAGTCTGCTTCTCCCTCTGCTTACGTTCTCTCTCTGTCAAACAAATAAATAAAATCTTCAGAAATGAATAAATAAAATGGACATTAAGTATAAATGCAAAATTATAAAACATTTATGAAAAATAAAGAGGAGAAAACCTTTTGTGTTTTTGTGTTACATAATGAGTTCTTAGCTATGACATGAAAAGGTTCATCTGTATAAGAAAAATTGATGAATTGAACTTCATCAAAATCAAAAACTTTTGCTTTGCAAAAGACATGAAAATTTAGGCTACTAACTGGGAAAAAAATATTTAGAAATCACATATCCATCCAGTGAAGGACTTGTATACAAAATATATAAACAACTCTGAAGCTCAACAGAAGGAAAACAAACAATCCAATTCTAAAATAGGCAAAAAATTTGGACAGACACTTCACAAAGAAGATAAACTGATGGAAAAAAACAAAAAAACAAAAAAACAAAAAGCAAAAATCCAGCATGAAAAGATATTCAACATCATTGACAATCAGAGAGAGGCAAACTAAAACCAAAATGAGAGCTCACTACACACATTAGAAGAGGTGGGGGAACAGTCAGTACCATGTGCTGGCAAAGATACGGAGCGACTGAAAATCTCAGATCCTGATGATGGGAATGCAAAGTGGTATAGTCATTGTGGGAAACAGTTTAGTAGTTTCTTATAAATTCAAAGACACAATTATTCAAATGACCCAATAATGTCACTCATATGTACTTACCTTAAACGAAAACATATGTTCAGACATAGAACCTGTACAAAAGTGTTTATAACTCAGTGCCACTGGATGCACATATAACAATAGTTTAGGGGTGCCTCGGTGGGATGGTCAGTTAGGTGTCCGACTCTTGGTTTCAGCTCATGTCATGATGTCAGGGTTATGAGATCCAGCCTTGCATCAGGTTCTGCACTCAACGAGGAGTCTACTTAAGATTCTCTCTCCCTCTCCCTTTGCCCTTCCCCCTGCACTCATGTGCTTTGTCTCTAAAATAAATAAATACATTTTTTAAAAAAATTGTTTAATTTTATGTTATGTATACTGTACCTCCAAAAAACAAAACAAAACAAAAAACCCATTGCACACCTCTGCTTTCTGAGAGGAAAATAATGTTTCTAGGTGCTGTCTTCACAAGTGCCAAACACTGAAAACAACCCAAGTGTCCTTCAACAGTTAAAACAATTACTGAGACCCGGGCGCCTGGGTGGCTCAGTGGGTTAAAGCCTCTGCCTTTGGCTCGGGTCATGATCTCAGGGTCCTGGGATCAAGACCCACATCGGGCTCTCTGCTCGGCAGGGAACCTGCTTTCCCCTCTTTCTCTGCCTGCCTCTCTGCCTACGTGTGATCTCTCTCTCTGTCAAATAAATAAATAAAATCTTTAAAAAAAAACAAAAATTACTGAGACACACAACAATCGGGATGAATCTTATAGGCATTATGTTGGAAGAAAATCAGTCTCAAAAGATTATGATGTATATGACTTTATATACATGGAAATTTAGAAATGGCAAAATTACAGCCACAGATCACTAGTTGTCAGGAGTTAAGAGTGGTGGGTATGACTGCAAAGGGTAGCACAAGAAATTATTTCCAGGTGATGAAGCTGCTCTGTGTCCTGGTGGTGGTTCCATGATTCTATATGTGTACTAACTCATAGAATAGCATTTCCCCCCCCAAAAGTCATATTTATGGTATATGAATGTAGAAATAATTAATAAAATAGAAATAAATCAAACCCATCATCTTCTTAACAACAGCCACCCCCACCACCAAAAAGAAACCAAACCGAAAGACAACCCATCACTCCCTCTCTGTATTCTGTTATGATTCATGTGATCCAAACTACTAGCCTATTCTGAATTCTTATTCTTTCCTACCATCTCTGCACAAAGGCATCAAGTTCTGTTGATTTTAGAATCTGATTTTAGAATCTTTTGAACTAGTTCCCTTCTTGCTGAACCACTCTGACTTTCCCAGTTCTGTACCTTAAAAATGGTGGTCTGGATTATTTCTGTAGCCCCTTAAATGGTTTCCCTGCTCTCGGTTTCCATATGTCCTCTGAAAGGGCACCAGATCTGGACATGCCAATCTTTTATTTTGAAACATATTTAAATATTCCACAATGATCTACCATCATCTCCAAGATACAGTCCAAACTCTTCCTCCATTTTCCTCCTACCCTGACCTCTCTACTCCTCAAGTTAGCCCTGTCCTTCCTCATTCCCCTGCCTTTTATTCATGCTCTTCCCTCCTCTTAGCTTTCCTTTTTCCTTTGAAAACAGCACCCATCTCCGTTAAGGCCTTGTTCAGAGGTCATCCTCCCTGATGTTCCCAGGCAGGGAACTCACTGCCCCACCCCCTCCCCAGGGTCACCTGACACTTTTCCATCCTTCCCAGGGAACACTCAGTGTGTAATACATCTATTAGATTCCCAACCACTGCCCCACACAAGCTTCTCTGTCAGCTGCTTGAAGACAGGGACGGGTTCTCATCTATTTCCAGTGCCCAACACTGTGCCTGACACAAAGTAGTGACAAAGTGTCATTTGTTGAAATGACATTAGAATAATTAAAATACCAGCTTCACTTTTGCTTTTCACTCCATGGTCCCAGTGTGCTATAGACCCAGCTTCAGTCATGAGTAGATTCCCCCCCCCCCCCCCAGTTTGTTAAGAATCCTTATTAGGAGCTTACTCTGTACAAAGCGTGGGTGCGAGGCAGGAGCGTAATAGGAGAGTTTATGGGGAAAGGACGGCTATATACACTGAAAGAAGCTAATAATATTCAAGCAAGATTAATGCCCCCTAGATCTTGACTCCTTTTAATATTTATTCTAATACCATTTTTCCTCTTTAATAGAATATGAGAATCATTCAGATTTCAATAATTCAGAATATATTCCTGACTTGCATATGGGCTAGTTCTCTAACCACATTTGCTGTCCTTCTGGAATAATTTCTTGCTTTCTGCTTTGGGCTTTCATTAGTTGTCTTTTTGTTCTTTTTCTTTTTTTTCCCCTATTCAATCAGTTCTTGTTCTCACCCACAATTTTTCTTTCACTGTATTATTATATTTCTCTTGTTTAAAAATATTTTTGGATTTCAACTATCAGAGATACAGTGCTTTAATCTGGAAAGACTGTGTACTATTATCATTCAAACTTTGAGAAAAATCATAAAAGGAATGTATTAGCCCTGAACTCCTAAGTCAGTCTGTGCCCCTCCCCCCACCCTTCATCAGATGTTTAGACAGCACATTACTTTAGGGATTTAGCAACATTTAAAAAGTGTGTGGAGATAAAATTGCCTGGGCTTTTTTAAAACATGAAGTTTTTATTTTTAAGGCCAGTAGTAAATTATAGTTTTTAAGAAAGATACTATAATCTTGGGCTCCATCTAAAAAAAATGCATCATATTGAACAGTAGCCAGAGCTTTTGACATCCAACACTAAAGTATTTTGAGCCTGCTCAAATGTATATACTTTTACTTATTTATAAATTATATATGCATATATACATATAACTGTACTAACGTACCACTATGTCTATGGACAACTATACTGATGTAAGCGTTATAAACCATGCATAAAAATGAATATTTAAAGACTGAGATTAAATATACATAAGAGTTCTAATATTTTCTCTCTATACCCCCATAAATTATACTGTATGCCCGGTAGGTTGTGTATACCATACTTCGAAGACCATGCATGTAGGCAATGTCCCCTTCAGCAACTTCTTGGAAAGCTGCTGGGTTGTTTTTTAGGAGGGAGGTGGACAAATGAGAACAAGTCATAAAGAGACCGAGTATGGCAGACACAGATGGGAGAGGAATGCAACTCACAACTCCCCAGGGACCACGGGCATGCCACTGCTTTCTTTCAGCCTTCTGTTAACCAGCTCTAGCCTCCAGGCTACAAGGTGAAGCCCTTGGCCTAGACTGAGCTCATCAACTTCCTTGGTGCTTCACTCACTTTAAGTGATGAGTCCAAGGATGTTGGCTATCTGTAGAAGTCCTTCTATCACTGATTTTTTTTTTTCTCAAAGATGAGCTCCTTATAAAAACTCTAAAGGTATAAGCTTGGAGTTGCTGGCATACTGCATACTCAATGGAAAATGGCCATCCACAGTAGAAAAATCATAGCAATATGTCTTGATCATGGCTTGGTTTTGGAGCCCATGAATTATTCCCACTTTTGCTTAAAACTGGTATGAATTGGATTTCTGTTGCTTGCAATAACAACAAGAGAAGTGATAAAGATCCTGAGGGATTAGAAATCATTTATTCATTCTAAAAATATTTATTGGCCTCCTCTTCTGTGTCAGTTGCTATTCCAGCTGCTAGAAATAGAGCAATGAGCCATAAAACAAACAAACAAAAAACAAAACTGCAATGGTGAAGCTTATGTTATAGTAGGGGAGACAGAATGAATAAGACTAAAGAAATCTGTTTTATGATAGAAAATAATATAGAAAAAGAAATATAAGGAGGAAGGAAACAGAATGTATTTGGCTGGGGTGGCCAGGGGGGGCCTCACTGAAAGAGTCAACAGAACGAGCCATGAAAATACCCGAGGAAACAATGTTCTAGTTATAGTGAACATCAAGTGCAAAGGCCCTGAGGCAGGCCAGCTATGTTACAGGTATAGCCAAGAGGCTAGTATGGCTGGAGCAGAAGGAACAAGAAAAAGGGTTTGAAGACAAAGTTCACAGAACCATATTATACAGCTCTGTGGGCTACTACAAGCCTTTGGTTTTACTCTGTGTGAGATGGACACTTCAGTAGGGTTTTGAGCAACGGAAGTGTCATGGTCTAGATTTCTGCATATGCATTAGATGAGAAATCTGGATAAAACTGGGAACATCAATTTCAAAATGCTCTCAGGAGGACCCAGTAGTGCTTTCCAGGTCTGAAAAGCCTGTTTTGCAGGCCCATTCCCTGATGATGACTAGAAACCTCTGGACCAGTAACACAAGAATGAAGGCTATCCGATTTCAGCTCAGTCTTTGCTGCCATCTGCTCTGTCCCACACTCCCCTATCCCCACTATTCATTCTAAAATCCACAGCTGACAGGGTTCTACACATCAGCCACCCACAACACCCAAAGATTTTTGCCTCTCCAGGGTCTCTTGAGGGAATTTTTGTCCTAAACAATTCACATTAGCCATCAAAAAACCTCAAATATGAACCATCTTTTAGGGGCTAGATCTGCCCCATGTGCAGTGTTGTTGGGTTGTGATGTCAGAAAGTTCCAGTCTCAAAGATGTCCAACCCACAAGGAAACCTGGTCCAAAGGACATGACGACTTCATTCTGGTGTGAGCCTGTCTGGGATGAGAAAACCCACTTCTACCTTCAGGGCAAAGCACTGCTTAAATTTCCCCAGTCTCCAAAAGGCACCCCACATCTATGGAGTATGTTTTTTGCCTACTGAATATTCAACATGGCCCACATATGGTCCTTGAACTCATGGAATGTAAGAGCAGACAGGGACCTTTATGTCTATTTCATGGGCATGCAATATTGGGTTCACCACAATTGCCAGCTCTGATGGACGGGTACTGACTGCCTGGGAATCTGTGAGGAAAAGCTGGTGGCACTTGCGATGGAACCTGGTAGATGATCAAGAGACTGCAGCTGCGCAGCCCACGTACCTCAAGTCTGTCCTGCTGATTCTCACCCAACCCCTCCACTCTACAGATCATAAAACTGAAGCTTTCACTGTTCCCACCGGTCACAGGAAATGACGGAGACCTGTGCTCAGACACTGTGATCGATCCATGCCGCTGAATTATGGCTCCAGGTTTTGACTCGAGCGCCACTTCGGGCCAACTTTAGAAACAGGTGGCTTCCGGTATGGTTCCACATATTTGAAAGTCTGCAGCTCTCCTGCCAGAGGGCCCTTCACCTCTGTCCAATCCCCAGGTTTCACAATTACACATCCAATAAACTCTAGGTTTCTCTTCTTTGAAACTCTTTTTGAATTAAAATGTTCACATCCTTAGAAGAGGCAACAGGAAATGATTTAAGTGTTGTCTCTTTTAGGATGAATAATATTATTAGATACTGCCCAGTAAAAAGTTTTTCTTGTGTCATTTAAATTTAGAAAAAGATCGTTGAAAAAAAAATAACCAGTTACACCCAAGGTGGGTGGATGACGAGTAAGCATTTAAGGACACTCAACTACTAATGTGGCAGGACGGGGACACGAGAAAAACGTTGACTGGAACCAGTGCAAAGCCACTGTGGCACACTCCGCACTTCTGCCTGGAGTCAGTCCTCTCTATATCATTTCAGTGTCAAACTGCTAAGTGATTTGCATCTTCCAAAGGAAGCTATGCTAGATACAGATTATCCTTCCTTGTCCAATAAACAAGCCATCATACTTTTAAAAAATCAAGCATAAAATACAGCCACATATTCTCATTCATCCTTTACTTTCCAAGACCATTTATGAAAAGATCCTCTTACCATTAGACCCCTTCCCTTATCCTTTCCTGATGTGATGGTAGTAGCAAATGGAGGTGTCCACAGGAACCAGGCAGATGAGAAGAATGGCAAAATAAGGTCAGGTTAAAGATCAAGACAACAAACACTGGACATCAGGAAAATGATAAAAAAGGGTGCAGACTGGGACATGCTGGACAGACCAGGAGCCCTTCAATGGAGCACCTAATCAACTTGCTCCTGTCATGAGACTGAGGACCTAAATACCAGGCCTTCCAATTTTTCAAGAGTCAGAAACATATAGCTTCTTGTAGGAAACATCCTGATTTTTAAAGTTGACACTGAACTTTTTAAAAGCTAAACATTGTGTAAGCTGATCATAGCCATCTTTGGCCAAGTTTGGCTTTCTGGCAACCATGTTTCTCCCTCTGCTTTAAGGCAGGGTTTGGCAAACAATAGCCCTCAGGTCAAGTCCAGCTCCTGTCCATTTTTGTAAATAAAGATTTATTGGAACATGACCACTCCCATTCATTTATGTGTGGTCTTCTACTGCTTTCATGCAAGTAACAACAGGGTTGAGCATAGCTGTGTCCAAAACCATATGGTTCACAATGCTTAAAAGATTTGCAAATATACAGATACCTTTAGAGAAAATGTTTACTGATGCCTTGATTTACGGTCTTGAAATTGATGGACTTCCCCAAGATCTCAGAACTTGTCCAACAGATCAGCTGGCCACCTTTATTAAATGAAGAAGGAAGAGCCTCAACAACTTTCATTGGCCTGTTTGTACCACCGACAGAAGCACACATGCCAGTTAAAGAAAACAGAAAGAGAATTGGTTGCTTGACCTTCATAATTAGAATAATCAACCTGAATACTAAAGAAGCCATGAAATAACAGAAGAGTGGTTTTAATGGAGACACGGGTCATCTGAAACCAACAGCTGTGTCAGAATCCCACCTCTGCCACCACTAGCTATGAGGTGTGTGGTTGAATACTTGGCTGTTATGAGTGGTAGTTGCATCATCTATAAAATGGTAACATTATAAAGTTAATAATAATAATGCCCACCCTGCAGATTTTATACTGAGACTTGGAAGTAATGGGTGCCTAGCATCTGGCACTTGATAGAAGTTATATAGAGATGTAGCCAGTACTCTTACTGGTGATAATAGTAATAGTATGTTGCAGAGAATAGTAATAGTTACCTGGTTGCTGGGTACATTTTCTCTCTCTTAGATTCTCTTTAATAATAAAAAAAACTATATAGGATTCTAGGGGGCGCCTGGGTGGCTCAGTCAGTTGACTGTCTATCTTCAGCTCAGGTCATGATGCTGGAGTCCAAGGATCAAGTGCCACATCTGGCTCCCTGCTCAGAAGGGAGTCTGCTTCTCCGTCTCCCTCTGGCTCTCCCCCTGCTCCTTCTCCCTTTCTCTCTCCTTTCCCTCTCCCCCTTGCCCTCAAATAAATAAATAAAATCACTAAAAAAATGATTCTAGGATCCTTGAGGTTTCAAGGAAGGCTCATGGGAAATAGAAAATCCTCTCCTTTAAGACACTGTTACTTATTACAGAGATGGAAAAGAGAATCTCTTCAATGCAGGTGATCGGTACATGTGTAGAGTGAGAGTGTTTAAAAAATGGGCGTTGATTTGTGTTGATGAATGAATGTATGGTTGAGGGTTGAGAGGATCAAAAATAGTATACAGTCAGAACAAAATCATAAACTGAAATGTGACACTTTTCCTTTGCACTGTTTCTGAAGATACTATCACAGAGAAGAATTAAATTAGATAAATCCTAACTGTGAGACCATCTACAAAGAAACAGTCACTGTTACAGAATCTACCAGGCAATCAAGCAGCGGGGTGGTGTGTGGTGGGTGCATGTCCTTAACCAAAAGAGACTCAAGAAACATAATGATCTCCTTCAATGCACCATCCTTGACTGGATTCCGGTTTGAACACATCAGCTGTAAATTAATTTTGAGAGGGCACCTGGGTGGCTCAGTTGGTTAAGCCACTGCCCTTGGCTTAGGTCATGATTCTGGAGTCCCAGGATCGAGTTCTGCATTGGGCTCCCAGCTCCACGGGGAGTCTGCTTCTCCCTCTGACCTTATCCCTTCTCATCCTCTCTCTCTCTCTGTCTCTTTCAAATAAATAAATAAAACCTTCAAAAAATAACTTTGGGGCTATCCAAAAAATTTAAGTATATACTGGGTATTAAATTATATTAGAGAATTGTTAATAATTCTGTTAGTTTGATAACAATATTGTAGTCATGTCATCTTTAGGGTTACATAATGAAGTACTTAGGGCTAAGATGTAATAATGACAGTAATTTCTTTTCAAAAACCTCAGCCAAAGATTTAAAACAGAACAAATAAACAGAAAAGTAACAGATGCAGGAAAAAGTTAACAACTGTTAAGTCTAGGTGATGGATGTACTTGTCTCTCTCCATTTCTGTTGTTTGTAATTTTGCATGATATAATGTAAAAAAGTCAGTAAAAGTGATCTCTTGCCTGAGTTCTTAAGGATTTCGAGTTATATTTATTGTATTTGGAGATTGTTTGCAGAGCTGGGTTGACCTTTTATCCTCAAGAAGAGTAAAGTCATCTTGTCCTTGAACTCTGGGCATTTTAGTTACAAATAATCAAAAAAAATATGTTACTAGTGGTGCCTGGCCAGCTTAGTCAGTAGAACATGTGGCTCTTGATCTCACAGTCATGAGTTTGAGCCCCACGTTGGGCGGCATAGAGCATACTTTAAAAAAATGTATTATTTCTAATAGTATTATTTTCAGTTTATTAATTTATTATTGCTGTTGAAACCAATTAAACAAACTTAGTGGCTTAAACAACATGAAATTTTATCACAATAGTTCTGTAAGTTCAAAGTTCAACACAGATCTCACAGGGCCAAAATCATGGTGTCAAAACCTGGAGGCACTAGAAAGAACCCTTTTCCTTGTTTCTGGGGGCCACTTGCCTTCCTCTTTTCCATTTTCAGAGCCAGCAACATTGAATTTCTCTCATCTTCCTCTGTTGTCACAGCTCTCTCCCGAAATCTACACAAGGGGTCTGCTCTTACGGATCCATGTGATTAGACTGGGCCCATAGGGATAATCTAGAACCATCTCCCTACCTCAAGATCCATGGCCTTATTTGCATCTGCAAAGTGTTCTTTGCAGAGTGAGGCTGAGATGCTCACAGGTTCCAGGATTAGGGTGTGGATAGCTTTGGGGCAGGACATTCTTCCTGTCATGAACACTATTACTAATAACACAGGATATTTAGGTAGTGCCAGTATATATTACAGTAAGTGCAGCTGCAGCAGCTACCATTCCGAGCATCTACAATATGCCAAGCACATGCTAGAGGCTTCTGTGCACTTTCCCAGCAACCCTCACACTACCACGAGGCTCATTCTTGGATCGTTCCTATACTTAGATGAGGACACTGCAGTTCAGAAGGATTGAGCTATTTCCCAAAGTGGGGTCTTCAATCCAGGCCAATATGATCCTCCAGGTCGGCCTCAGTCTCTCCCAACTCTTTTCCTACTTCCGATGTCACAGGCACCTTCTTGCATCTCTACCACCACCAGCACTTTAACTGATAGATGTTTTGCTTACACACTAATTGGCCCCATCTCAATTATCTACTCACTTCATCTCTTTTGCTTCTTTCCCTTTTTCTTCTCATCTCTATTTTAAAAAAATATTTCTACTTCCTGTTAGATTTCTTCTAGAAAAAGTCCTCCCAGCTACTGAAGTGAATACTGTCACCATTCTGGGACAAGTCATGTCATTTGCAGATATCACTTATAAAACATTTGACTTGCAACTTATGTGGTTGTTGGACCAGATACGTTCGAGGTTGGGGGTCTTATCCAGCCATGCTGCTTAAGAGAGCTCAGAGAAAGAAATTCATTAATAAAGAGCCGGTGCCTCTTGAGATGTGCTGACTGGGCTCGTTGCCTTTGTGGTCTGTCAATGAGGAGAGCAGGCAGGGTTGGCCATTTCAGACAAATGAGTGAGTTAGAACATCCATGTACTCTTCGTGAACAACCTCAGCAACTAGGGGCTTTGCTGTTTCTGGCCAAACTCCCTCCTTCCCTCCTCCACAAGAAGGGAAAGTTACACTAAGGTATCTTTCGATACAGAAAGAGATTGTACCTTATCCTGAAAACTGTAAAACGAATCCTCACTTGTATGTTTTTGTTTCAAAATGGTTCATAGCAATTCCACCCCTTTGAGAGTTCTACAAATTTTTATAGTTATTTTCTCTAACAAGCTTTCCACAGAGAACTTGATTTAGCATACACATTTGTTTGAATACTTAATTTTTTTTCTTGAATAGTCACAGAGGCTGAAATTCCAAGACGCTTCTATTCATCTATTAGAAAAATTAAAAAAAATCTCTTTACTTCATACCATTGCTGCAAAGTGTGTTTAAACCCAAGTCACAACATCCACTCTTTACACATCCAACACTCCTAAAATCACAGGATGGGGGATGGATCATTTGTAGATCCAGCTCTCTGTATCATTGCTTGCCTTTCTGATTTGTTTTTTTTTGTCCAGAAACTCACAGACTTAGTCAAACCAAATTCAAGATTAAGTGATGCATGAACATCATCTGGGGGAAATGGGGAGAACTTCAGTCAAACAAAGAGTTTGGTAATTCAAACCCCAACATTCCACACGCACACTCTGTTCATCTCATAAATGGTACAACCCTCCAGTTAGTTGGCCAATTGGCTCTGAAAAATTGCATATAAATCTCCAACTCATAAATGCTGGTAAGCACCTCTTAATTTAATTTTTCTCCTTTTATGACATAGGAATAGTATAAACACAAGATGGGAGCACTTAACGCTTCTTCTAGCATCATCTTTCTGGAGCTGAGAGGGCTGCCCAGGGCCTTCACACATAGCCGCCTCTTTGGTTTCCAACTCAGCTCTTCTCAAGACATTTTTAGGGCCTCCTCCAGAGGCTTAGGCCCAAACAGATGTCCCTCTCGCCCCCACTTCAAACTGGTGTGGCATGAAGAAACACAAGAGAGAAGGAAAAAAAAAAAAGCTTTGGTAACCATGTGTCACAGTATACAAAGTGGTTCATATATTAAGGGAAAGTCAAAATGAAAAATCAGAAAATGTATAGCTAGTTCATGAGTTTCATGAAAAACAGCTTCTCGTAGCTTCTCAGCTGAACCAAAGAGGTGTGTACCTCAGATGATTATGCTGATGATAACATGTCAAATTGGCTGGGGTTTTGACAGTAGGGATCAAGCTTGGACACCCAAATCTCACCCAAAGGTGAGGTTTCTCAACCTGGACAGTGCTGACATTTCCAACTGGATCATTCTTTGTACTCTATACTGTAGCATTGTTCAGCAACCACTAAACACCTGTAGCATTGTATTTGGGGTAAGTGAGAATGTCTCCAAGCATAGTCAAGTGTCGTCTGGGAGCAAAGTCACTCCCAGGTGAGAACTTCTGACCTAAGGCATGAGTTTTGATAAGGAATGATGCTCAGGTGAAGGTTCCATTAGTTCAACCTAATTTGGGGATCCTGCAGGTGGGTTGACTACATTTTAGAAATGCCAATCTCCAGAAACTTACTCTTCAAAAGGACCAGGAGGAATCGTGTAGCTCATGCACATTACTTCTATAGATCAGAAAACTGAGGCCGAGGACAAAGGGACTGCCTCACTAAAGAACCTGATTTAATGGCAGTGGAAGAAAGGTGTTGCAAGAAGTAAGGGGAGGAAAAATGCCGACAGACCAAGGAGGAAACAAGTAACTATATGAAGCACAGTTGTGTTGAGTTATGGTTCAGGAGGAGCAAACACAAGTCCAGTGAGACCTGTAGCTCTCAGCCCATCTGCGTTTTACAATCACTAAAGAAGCTTTATCAAAGACAAGATGCAAGCCCAGGCTTTCCATCAGATCAAGTGAATCATAATCTCTGGACAGGTGGCCCGGGCTCTGGCACCTTTTAAAAAACTGATGCCTCCAGATGCACCTGTAAGCAGCCAGGGTTGGGCCAGAGATGGCTATGGAGGGAGATGCTCTGAAGACTAGAGCCTCTCCGAAGACCCAGTAATTCCGGTGGTTCCAAGCCCAGGTGGATGACTTCTAGACTCCCTTCGGCAAGAATTGCTCACCAGGATCTCTCAGTGACCAACAAGGGCCACTTCCTTTCCCTCAGAGGCAAGATCATTACCACAAACCAAGTCACTGGCTCTCAAAGATATCTTAGGTCAAGCCAAGAAAGGCCAAGCATCCCTCACAGATGCAGCCATCATCAGGACTGGGTGTTTCTAAGCACCTAATAGCAGCAGACTGGCTGATCTATAGGATTTATTAATGTTGGGCAGATGTGTGTTTCCAGCAACTCTATTTGCATGAGAATAACATTCTGCATGGAAAACTGGGCATGCAGATTCAACCCCGATTTGGCAACTGCAGGTCTAACACTGCAGAAATGATTGTATCAGCTGCTTCCTCTGGCTTTCAGCTCCTAAACCCTGAGAAAAACCCAAACTCCTACTCCCTACAATCCACTTCTCGCTTCCCCAGCCCACTCAGCAACCTGAATTCCCTCTCTCTGAGGACCCCGCTTAGGAACCACAAATCCCACCATGGGCCCTGCCCCCTGAGTACAGCAAACAGAAGGTCACGGACAACTCTTCAGATCCCGAGCCCCAGAGACCTTATACTATCACCAAGCATTCGCAGCAGTCCTTCTGCCTGGTTTCTCCAAGGTGTCGTAGTGGACATCTGTTGTTTTAGTCTGCCAGGCCCACATTCCTCCTCCTTCTGGTTACAACACCCTGGTTTTTTGCTTTTTTCCTAAGGAGCCACTCTTTCCTACCCTCAGTCTTCAAGGTCCAAGGGGGGATTGTTGTTCACCCCCAAGCCAAGGTGTGGAATTAGAACTCGGGCCAGCTTAGCAGGCCCTGCAACCATCTGGCCACAGAGAGTGGTTCAAAGATAGGCAAATAAGCTATCAGGAACAAATGAGCCTCTCAGGGCCAAAAGGCTGGATTCCCGGAGCTGCACCATTTTTGCTGAAAGGGATGAACTACCACAGACTGTCCTGAGGGTAGGGCTCAGGCTGGGCTAGTGGAGCCACCTAAGATGCCTCAGAAGAGAGAGGGGAACCAAGAGGTGGACAAAAAGTGACTTAGACTCTGCACTTGGCTTGAGCTTCTAGTATGGTCCTGTCTTAAGCCACCAACTTTAATTCCCAACACTTGATCTCCTGTGACTAGTGTATCCCTTCATGCTTAAACCAATTTGAGGTAAGCTCCTGTCCGTTGGCAGTTGAGATACCCCGAGATAGGGGGCTTCCTCTGATAATCAGCCACTTGATGTTGGTCACATTCATTGCTTATTTCTAAGCATCCTTTCCTTCGGATGCTTAAAAAATATGGCTCAAGATTTCCACAGATTCTTGTCACCTACTTTGTCCAAATCTCCTCAGCCTGTCATTTCAAGCTCGCTGTAACCTGACCTGAGTCACCTTGGCCAAACGTTTCCCAATCCCTCCCTTCTGTACTGGACTCTTGCCTTTGCCCTCTGCAGACCCCACAACCCCACCCATAACCTCACCCCTTCCTGGACGTGCCCATCCACTCTTCCTTCCCAGGGTCTCACTGGTCTTCCACTCTCTACTCAAATATTACCCCTTCCATCAAGTGTTCTGTGATATAACTGGCTCAAAGTCATGGTTTCCTCATCTAAACTCCTGTACCTTGCTGCATAGACAGCTCTCTGCACAGGGAAGTGTGGCATACCATGGTGGCTCAAGATAGGCATCCAAGAACATGCTATTATTATCAGCATAGTGACACATGGCTTAGTTCTTTATGTCCATCTCCTTAGTCTGGCAACTAAACCATGTCTCTTGAGGGGCCATATCTGATTCATCCTTATTTCTCTATAGCGCTAAAAAGATACATCCGTGAATAAGTACTTGTATGGATAATTTGCAATTACCTTATTAAAAAGAGGGTCAGATTTTACATTGCTGATAGGGAACCCATGAGATAGAAGCACAGAACCAGTAACAAGGAGCCACTCCACCTACATCGGAGAAGAAGTGGGAAATCTGGGATCAAATGGGCTATAAATCCAGTGCAGAGAGTGAAGCCTGGCTTTGAAGACAACCCGTTTCCATTCAGAAACTGGCCTTGCCACTATCATGGGATCTTGGGCCAATTTTCTCAGCTCCCCGACTCTGTTTCCTCATGAGAGGCGTGTGGTTTCTAGCATACAGGTCACAGGGTTCCCAGGAGGTATAAACACTGGAACACATGCAAGCCATCCCACTCATTCCATGACACGTAGTATGTGTTGAGGAAGGAATGGCCCAAGGAAACCACGTGAGGTCCCATGCCCTGTGCAAGATCACTCCCTCTTGCAGTTTCTACTTCACTGGTCCTCTATACCCAGGTGCTTATGTGTTTCTCATCTCTTCCTGGGCCTGGAAATGTCAGTTTTCCATCTCAGGTAAGCTATATTGCTCCTCTGTTTCTTTCTGAAAAGTGATACTTTACAATTTTCTCTATACTTTCCCTTTCCTGCCTTTACCCCATCCTGTTCCCACTGAGCATGCTATCCTGGGTCACCCAACTGTCCTCTTTTATTCCTCATTTGCCAGTGTTGGTCACTTCACAAATGTATCTAGCCAGAAGGGCTTTTGGAGAAAGTTCAGTGGGACAACGTTTGTGATAATCCTTCCATGGTGCTTGGGGCTGAGTTGGTGATCCAAGAATATTTCCATCCTCTTGCAGGTCAGTCAACAATTATTTATCGAGTGTTCTTGAAGTACCAGGGGCTGTGGTGCCCATGGGGCTCAAGGTGAGCCACAAAGACCTGTGTTTCTGCTCTCATCCTCTCTCGGGCTGCAAAAGTCTCCCTTCTGCAAACAGAAGGGAAAAATCAAGACTGGAATGTCACTAGTGCTCTTCTCCTACCAGCAACTTCTTTATTAAAATTGCAACATAAAGAAGAAAAACAACAACCCTTCCTCCAAGAAGGAGCTCGTAATTACCTGCCCCAGTCACTGGGAGGTGAATATGTTCGCTGCTTTTTAATTATATTGGCCTTATTGTTTCATAAGAAAATAAAAAACAGTCTCAACAGGGAGACTGCACGGAGCAGAGGAAGCCAAACATAACTTAGGCACCTTATTAAAAACAATTAGGGATTGTTTGATGAGGCAGATTCGGCTCCAGATGGCCAGCCTCCATATAGCCATGGTTCAGATTTCTTCTCACCTTCCCCCAGCCTCTTTCCGAGTTTTGCATCATCAGTTTTCTTAAAATACAAGGATGGGATTGTAAGGGACGCTGTTCCCACGTTCATTCCTCTTCTTCTCGGTGGCAACCAAGTTGTTTCTGCACTAACATTTCTTGGCTCCTTTGGTCACCATCTTGGTCCCAGCTCTCAGGTTGCCAGGAGACAGGTGGCGAGATACCTCACCAGTCTCTTCAGACCTTGAGGTTTGCATTACCGGGTGAGCAGGTTTGCCTGAGGGGACCTTGGGGACAAAACACTCATCCCCATGCAACTGAATTTTAGGCATTAGAAGACCGGGAGGGATAGAAAAGACCGGGAGGGATAGAAAAGATCGTTGAGCTGTAACACTAGCCACCTTCGCCAGACTCACTCCTCCCTTCCCATCTCCACTGCTGCATTTCTACAATACCTAAAGACCGGAGGCTCTCCCACACACCTCACATGGGGATTACTCTGTGGCTTTGTTCATGCCTCGTGGTCTGCAGAGATCACCCTTCTCCTACTTCTTGGCTCATCTATGTGCTGCTTACCTTCTACTTTCCAACTGAGGTCTTACCTCCCTCTCTTGCATCCCACCCAACTCCTACACCTGGGCTGTGTTGATGGTTCCTCATGTGGCTTTATACTGCAATCGTCTGTTTTCCTTAATAAACCACAAGTTCCTCGAGGGCAAGGACTAAACTATATTGATTGCCATTTCCCAATACTTGCCACAGTCCAAGGCACAGAGTTTCAGGGCTCTCAATCCTAATGATCAACTAGAACCACTGGGCAGTGTTTTAAAAATAAGCTTCCAAGGGTCGCACTGCCTTGGGAGATGGTTTGGGGAGGAGCACAGTCTTAAGTCTTCTCCTAAGCATCTCCTCAAGGGGGTCTCATGTACACTAAGGGCTGAGAACCATGACAGCCTTCACTCTGGAAATGTTTAGGATGCCATGCTCATCCACACTGGGGAACAAGAGATTTCTGGTTAATCTAGAATAGGTTCTTACAAGTCATTCCTAACTCCAAGGACTCTAGACATACAAATATATGGGGAGTAATTTATTTTCCCATGTTGCTTAGTTATTCTCTGAAAATGAAGAAAGGGGAACAACTCAAAAATGCATATGAAAGAGCAAAAGTTTTGTTAAACTTAAACATCCACCGATAGAGGATGGATAAAGAATTATGGTGCATTACCATAACCATATACTGACAGAGCAGCTGTCTTTGTACAGCTATGGACCGATACCCAAGACTTACTGATAAGTGAAAACATAAGGCACAAAGCAAACTTTGGTGTTTGCTGTGGGCAGAACCATGTTCCCCAAAAGATATGTTCTAGTCTTTACCCCTGGTCCCTTGGAATGTGCAGAAGAACTAAGTTAAGAAGTGGCCCTGCTCGATTAGAGTCGGCTCTGATCCAATAACTGGTGTCTTTATAGGATGAGGGAAATTTTGACAGACACCGAACACCAGGTGAAGATTGGAGCGATACATCTACAAGCTAAAGAATGCCAAGGATTTCTGGCAACCACAGAAGCTAGGAGAAGCATGGAACAGATGCTTCTCAGAACCTCCAGGAAGAACCAATCTTGCCAACAACTGGATTTTGGACTTCTAGCCTCCAGACTGTGAGCAAGAAACTTCTGTTGTTTCAAGCCACCCAGTGTGGGGTGATTGGCTATGGCAGCCTTAGCAAACTCAAGTAGTAGCCTATCATGTTGTGGAAATGCTCTCTCTCTCTCTCTCTCTCTCTCTCTCTGCCTATCTCTCTCTGCCTATCCCTCTCTCTCTCTCTCCATCTTTTAATACTGAAATAATACCCAAGAAACTGAAGGCAAACATGGGCTCTGGAATAAAGAAGGGGATGGCTGGGAGCAATGGGGAGAAAAAGACTTCTTTTTCACTGCATACTCTTTTGTACTGTATTCACACGCTATTTATTCAAAAATCAACAGTTTCACAGGTATTGTGAGAGATAAACATAAATATATAAATAGATAAATATCTTATAGCTTGAGTCAGCTGCAGAAATGGCCCAACAGAGTTGCTTAACCTCTTGGAGCCTCAGACTTCACATCCTAAAAATGGGGACAATGATAGTAATTGCTGTATACACAGGGCATGAGGCATTGGAACAGTGTCTGACATGGGCTCTTGTTTTTATGGCCAGCGCGTGATTTAAGTGTTTCAGCAACACTTAAAATCCAAACCAGGACTCATGAGTGGAACCCCCGGGAGGCCAGGCTGGATTGTGGGGACAGCTCGTAAAGCTTGCACGTCATTGTATGTGCTGCACGAGGGGAGGCTCTTCAGCCGGGGGTCTCAACAGCAGAGGCGCTGCATTCGGGGCTGATGATCCTGTGTTGGGGGCGCCGTGCTGCACACAGAGCAGCACTGTTGGCCTCTACCTAGTAGATGCCAGGGGTATGCCTCCCACGGTTCCGATAATAAAAACTGCCTACAGACACTGACTCATTTCCTCCGGCGTGCAAAACTGACTGCAGTTCATTATCCTCAGGCCGCAGAGCAGGGGTTCCCAGCATGTGTTCCCCAGACCAGCGGCATCAGCACCACCATGGACCACGGAAATACAGAACCTGGGCCCTGTCTTAGAGCTACTGAATCCAAACTTGGATTTTCACGAGATCTTCCTGTAATTCAGATGCACATTAAAATCTGATAAGCATTGGTGTACATCAGGGGCTCTTCCCTCTTCTCTTAAACACAGGAATCCCCACCTCTTGGGTTAAAAACACAGATTATTCAGTCCCACCTGACCTGCTTTATAGACTTTCCAGGAGAAAGATCTGAGAATTGATATTTTAAAGGGATTCTCATGATCAAGAAGGTTCAGGAAACTCTAAAGTGTTTCTACAGAGGGAAGAAATTTAGCAGTTACTTTCTAGAACTGCCTAGAGAGAGTGTCTTGGCTCACTCTCACTCTCTCTGAATGTTCAACAAATCCTCACTGAGCACTGGCCAAGAGACGAGCATCAACAAGAGAGGAGTTTCTTTACCAGCATAGAGCTCACCGCCTCTCCGTGGTAGGGATGGCCCGGAAGAGTAGGAAAGCCGGGTCCAGATGCTCGGGTTGGGACTCCAGGATTCAAGTGTGTCTGAGCACTTTGACTTCCAAGTCGCAGAAGCAAATAAAGTCGGCCTTGGCTGACAACGATTTAAGTCTGACTTCCAATCATTCGTCTATGAGACAGGCTCAACCAACATATCACCCTCTTAGCTCATAAGACTTATTTTCTTATGACCATGCTAATGAAGCAAGCTTCTAATCCTAATATGGCTTTCCATGATGCTCTGTCCGCAGGGAGACAATATAAAGCTCCTCGAGCATGAGAAGGTGGTACCTTTAGTAGCTATGGATAGCCTATTAAATGAAGAATATTCTGGCTTTATACATCGGTGACTTATGAGTTTGGTTCCCATGAGTCAGTATCCAGGCTTTAACACATCTGGGTATACTTAGCAAATTGAATATCCAACCCAGTTCCTGCAATGAAGTGATGCCACACTCGCACCCCACTATTTTCAGGCAGGACTACTTTAAATAGCAAAAGTAGTTAAACCCAGCTGGTCTGTAGAAATCCTTCCAACAGAAGCAATAGAAAAGCAAACTTTTCCTTTCACTCTCTTACTTATACCTTCCTTCCTTTACACTAAGCTTATCTCTTCTGGTCCCTTTTCCTCTACCTCCTTTGACCATATCTGCAGTCAGTGCTCTGTTTTCATGGTCACTCTCCCAAGCCCATATCTTTTGGTAAGATTTTGCTTCATGTTTCCAGTCTTAAGACTTCCCACAAAATGATGTTTGCAGCCTCTTCATCTGCTGCCCTATGCCATCTCTCTCTACATACAACTGGCTGAATTGATACCCTCTCTTTCCGAAGTTCTTGGTTTTCCAAATTAATGGTTACCACTAACACCCAGGGCCTGAACAATGCACTTACCCAGGTGTTTATTCCTGGCTCTGTAAATTTCATGGCATGCCTACTTCGTTTCCTCACTGCATTACCTGGAACCATAACACAAAAGGCCCTCACATTCCCTGATGGTTGGAGTTTAAACAAGCTCAAACTTTTTGGAGGGCAAACCCAAGGTGAACAAAGAACATTTACTCAACAATGGCATATCTGTGGATTTGTCCTCAAAATAGCTGTAAGAAAGTATGCAGAGTTGTTTGGTCAAAGATGTTTGCAATGTTTATAATTGCTGGCAAATTCTTGCAACTTTAAGGTCCAATGACAGGCGATCAGATTAAAAAAACAAGTACAATTCAGTCATTATCTATAATAAATCAAACTCCTATATTTTCCAACTGGGGAAGGAACTCTGGTCCTGAGTCTGGTTGTCAAACAGAGATGAACTCAAGTTCTCTCCTTGTGTGTTGCGGGGGTGGGGGAAATGGAGGTCAGGGAGTCAAATATCAGAAACCCTGCCCTGTTTGCAAAGGGGAGAGATGGGGGGGAGGGTCCCTGTGCCGTCCTGGCCCAAATTTCCCAGATAGGTTAGTGAGATGGATGCCATTAAGTTGGAAGATGCCCAGAATTGCCATCACTGGAAGTCCCAGCAAGACAGAGGGAGGACCCAGATTTGTCCCCATTGACATTGAAGCCACACCAGCCAATTTTCATCAAGAGAAGCTGAACAGGAAGTAGCAAGGAGTTGGGTCTTTCTGTTGGAGCCCCAGATGTCCATTCCTATGAGCTGTAGACACTCACTCTCATGTGTCCTTGGTTTGGTCCTTTAACCTCATTGTGGCCCTGTCTGCTCATCTGTCAAGTGGGAGTAAGAACAGTACTCAGCTCATGGTGTTAACACACATAAATGCACTCAGAAGTGCCATCAGTCCTTGGTTAGCATTCTAAGCCTCTGGCATTACGATTAGTGGGACTAAAAGTTATCAGTCGGCTTGTTCCCCTTCTTCCTCTTACTCTGCGAACTTGGGATTCTGAAGTGACCAGCTGCATGGCGCTACCGTCTTTCTACACATTCATCCACAGTGATCCCGAGAATACATTGCCGTGAATAATTTGAGGTTATTTAACTCTCTGTACTCTGAGCCAGGGACTACAACAAATAGTGACCAAAACAAATAGCTCAAACAGTGATCTTATGCTTCAAATTTTGGTAGCAAAGTCATTCATTTAAAAAAAATTGGCTTGTTTTGTATGAATCAATTCACAAGGTAAATATTTAAATAAAATGTGGTTTCAATTGTGCTCTCTGATGGTAATTGCTGGCTCATACTCTGTTTCTATATCAATGTGTTTTCTTTTATTTTTTTTTCTCAAGCTGACTAATGAACAGAGCTGTCAGAAGCCCATTGCTCGTGATCTAGCGAGCAACACATTAGCAGTTTTATATAAATATAAAAACCATATTCGCTGCAGCTAGGGAAATATAGGCAGAGCACACAAAAACTCCGAATAAGCAGTTGCTATCAACAGATAAAGAATCCTGGGTGATAAATGCAATTAGCACAGCAATTGACACTCTCTTAACACAGAAATCAGTCCTACATCACCCCGGCTGTCAATAACAAGAAAAAAAAAAAAGGTAATACAAAGAAAAAAGCCCTTTGTGCATAGAACATCTTCTATTTTGAAGAGCCCACAGAATTCTCTATCAGAGGTCGTAGGGGGAGAAAAGCATATTTATGCAATTTGGGGACAGTTAAAATCCCTACGTTGCACAAAATCACATACTCTTGAATTAAGACTCCACTTGAAGTGGGGAGAATCAAGCATTTTTTACCTTGAAGACTCTAGATTCTTTTAAATGTCATTTCATTCATATCCTTCATATTTCCATGGGCTTCTCTGTTCCAATTTTACAGTTTATTCATTCCATGAAAACCTATCGCGTCGTTACCATGCACCTGGCAAGGCTGGGGGGGATGGAGTCCAGGCAGCAAGCCTCCAGGCTCCGGCACTCAGCAAAAGAGCCAGAACCAGAGGTCACTGGCTCCCAAACCTCTGCACTCACCAGAAGCACTGTAAACTGCAAACCGCAATTCTCTAAGATAAATATTTAAATAAAATGTGTTTTCAATTGTACTCTTCTATGGTAATTACTGGCTCGCCCCCTTGTAATCCTAGCGGTGTGTTTTTATCTTCCTGTCTCACGCTGATTAATGAACTTAAGATTCAGAAGATACAAACTTGTGAACCTCAGGGATAAAAGAAGAGATACAACTGTTCAAAGCCATCGATTCGCCGTATTTCCCCACCTTCCAATATCTTCTCTTTCAGCAACTTAGCCACATGGAGGGTGAGATCGCAGGCAGAAGTCGCAAGGTTTCCTTAAGTTACACCCATGAAGCTGGCATGGGAGGACTCAGGGCTCAAAGCAAACGTCCCCTGTGAAGTGGGCCCCCCTGCAGTTCTCTCAGGTCTCTGTTTGGTTTATTCTGAAGAGGAAGCAGCTACGCTTTGTCAGCAGGTCTCTCCAAGCCACTCATACCCATGACCCCTACAGCTTGAAAAAGTCAAGAATAAGAGAAAAATAATGCTATATAACTCGAGAAAGAAGTCGCATGGGTATCCCTTGATCTCTTCACTTTCTGACCCCTATTTTCATGTGGTAGGTTATTGTTCAGAAATACTTACTTCCTACCCTCATCGAGTCCATGGATGGAGTTGGGCCTCTTGATTTTGGCCTTGGCCATGTAACTTGCATTGGCCAGTGGGATAGTAACCCATATGAGGTGACCAGAGGCTGAAAAGGCATTGGTGAGATCAGGCATGTTCTCTTGTCCTTCTGACACTGCCCAGGATAGCCCAATGGTCCCAGAAGGAGAATGGGAGACAAGTGGAGGTGACCCATCCAACCAGTCCCAGGCTTGGCCACTTCACCACTGGCCATTCTACACATGCATGGCCTAAATAGATGTCTTTTTTAAAATGTCACCAAATTTTTGTTGCCACTTGTTATATGGCAGTAGCTACTGACACAACTTAGCTTTGACAGTGCCTGTCCTGCTTCCCCTGCTCTTAGAGGGAGACATGTTCCTTGCCCTGTTCAAGACCTTTAGAGCACTTGGAATCACAACCAAAAATATTTATTGACTGACCAAAGAGAAACCCTAAACCCAAGTTCTTGTTTTCTTCCAAAACTTTGATCATTTCACTCCTTTACTTGTAGCACCGACATCTTCCTTCACTCTTGCCCTACTTCCTGAATCACTTCCTATCTGCTTCCTAAGTGTGTGTCAAAGGCTGGAGAGGCAGAAGAGAAAGAACATGGCACAACTGTGAAGGACATATGAAAAGGCTGCTTTGAGGAGTATGAAATGGCCAACTTTGGCCAAATGCAGTGATGCAGCTCAGCAAACAAGGGACGCCTCATCCAAGCCAGTGCCTTCAGCAAAGCCCTAGCTGTCAACTGCCAATACACCACGGAGCCAGAATCCATCTCCTAGCTCTGCACCCACATTTGCAACTGCATGCTGGCTCTCTTCACCTGGATAGCCTGCCTGCAGGTGATTCCTGCTCAAATTCCCCAAGCCATGTTAACGATCTGCAATTCAAATTTTCTCTTTCAGTGTGAATGGGGTGGAGAGTGGCAGACGTGTTAGTTTGTGGAAACAAGGTGGTGTATGAGCTGGTGTTGTCTTGTCTATACCTCCTTATGCCTTACACGGCGCAGTGTACTCTGTCACCTTCCAGTGATGCCCATGCTTCCTGTGGCAGCTGAAGCCCACTCTGCCCACAGACTGGGAGAGCCTCCCCACAAGGCACAGCCTCCCCACAAGGCACAGCCTTCAACCAATAGCTATAGAAGATTTTGTAGGTTGGCTCCCTCGCCCTTCTGAGAGATCACCCTGAGACAGAGCTCTACTCTGATTCCCAGAGTTCCGCAGCAATAGCTCCAGTTCTCCAAAGTGGTCGTGAGCTTGGTAACTGGCTCACTTTGCTAGCCTGACTCACTATCCCACTACCTTTCCAGCATTTCCTGGTCTTGCCTCCCAAGTAAACCACTTGTACAGAAATCCTTCTATCAGGGCCTACATATGGAGGAACTTGAACTGAGACATAATGAATGCCTGGCCTGAGCTGGAAATCGTTAACTCCCTCTCATTTACACCCATGTCTAATTGATCATGCACACATGAGTGTGTGTGCACACACACACACACACACTAGTACCTTATTCAATCATTCAAAAATATGATCAAGAACCTAATATGCTAGTTGCCAGGGCTGTAGCTGTGAACAAGACAGGCAGGTTCCCAACCCTCAAGAGTTCATGCTCTAATTAAAAGAGAGAAAAAGAGTAGATAAATACATGAACATTATCAATACCCATAGGGATGAGTTTTATAAGGGAAATAAAATAGGATGATGAGATAGGAAAAGGTCACCATAGGTGATGGTATCAGGGGGGAGAGGACATGTGAGCTGTGACCTGGGACATGAGCCAAATCTAGGAATATTTAGAGGTGGTGGAAGAGTATTACAGGCAGAGGGAACAGCATAGGCAAAGGTCTGGCCACAAGGAAAAGCTTGTATGTCAAGGACAGGAAATGAAGTCAGGGCAGGTGAAGTATAAGGGTCAACAAAGAGCATATACAGGATTACAGGGGGAGAGGCAAGCAAGGGCCAGACCGTGGTTGGCCTTCTGTACTAGGATGAGGGGTTGGATCTTATTCAAAGACCAATGAGAAGCCAGTGAAAGGATTTAAACAAGGGCATGATATGGTAGGATTTGGGTTTTTAAAAATTTACTCTGTTGGAGGACTAGTTTGGAACCTGCAAGAGCAAATGCCCAAGGGCGCTAGTAACCTGGCCCATCTTGCACTAGCTGCTCATTTCAAGTCTCATTATCTCCTATCCATGGTGTGCAATTCATAGACAAGACACAATAAATATGGTCTGTGACCTCACAGAGCTCATAAGCTAATCCAGAGACAGAAGAGGAAGTGGTAATGATAATACGACATTGATGGTAGAGGGTGTCACTGGTGCAGGGGACAGACCTGTAACTCTTGAAGAGGTTGGGACAATTCTCTAGAGGAAGAAAGGTGTAGGGGGACTAGGGCTCAGTCAGATACAGCAGTTCATGAGCACAGGCCAAACAGGGAAGAGCATGGTGTGTTTGGGGAACTGAAAAACTGGGTGTGGCCAAAGCTCAGAGTAAGAAAACCGAGTGGGTTAGAGGCGAGGCTCAAGTGGTCAACTAACAGCAAATGAATGGGAGAATAAACGGGTGGTGAGGGACATGAGCCAAAATAAGAAAATTCTAATCTAATGTTTCTAGTACTCTAATATTTAGTAAGTTAAACTCAACTCAGGACGCATTTATTGAGCATTTACTACATGTTAGGTGTGTTAACCATTCACAGTCGATCTGTAAATCTGACTCTTGTCCTAGAGAAACTCAAGAAGGCAAGTGACATTGTATGACCACCAGAAGCTGTGCCTTGACACTTAAGTGACTGTTACCAAAAATGAGGCCCAGGGGCACCTGGGTGGCTTAGTCAGGTAAGCATCCAACTCTTGGTTCTGGTTCAGGTCATGATCTTGGGGTTGGGGGATCAAGCCCCGTGTTCAGCAAAGAGTCTGCTTGAGTTTCTCTCTCTTTCTCCCTCTGCCCCTAATCCCCCCTGTGTGCTCTCTCTAAAAACAAATGAATAAATCTTTAAAAAGAAAAAATGAGGCATAAATGAAGTGGATTTGAAATGTGTATTAAGCTTAAGAATCTATTTTCTAGGGCACCTGGGTGGCTAGTGGGTTAAGGCCTCTGCATTCGGTTCAGGTCATGATCTCAGGGTCCTGGGATCGAGGCCCACATCGGGCTCTCTGCTCAGCAGGGAGGCTGCTTCCTCCTCTCTCTCTGCCTGCCTCTCTGCCTACCTGTGATCTCTCTCTGTCAAATAAATAAATAAAATCTTAAAAAACACAAAAAATCTATTTTATGAACATAGTCTCAGTCTTTCCCTAATATATAATAAATATATATTATAAAGATTTATATTATAAAATTTTATATATTATATATTAAACATAAATTATAGTCACACACACACTTTTTTTCTGCTTTGTCACCTTTCTTAGATGAGTTCAGAATTTTACATGGCTCAGTCTATAAAATAGTATGTTTTTCCAGTCCATAGATCAATGAATTTAGGAACAGAAATTTAGGACTTTTTTGTAATGCCCCATAAAAAAAGTTTACCATATGTCCACATCTCTTGTAAAAAATGTTGTTGAAATGGTGGTATATAGACTTGGATTTTACCATAAAAGTTACTACTGGTTATCTTTTTTTAAAATTTATTTTATTTTTTCAGTGTTCATTATTTATGTCCCACACTCAGACACACACACATTTTTATTTTTTTTTTAATTTTTTTTAAAGATTTTATTTATTTGGCAGAGAGAAACATAGCCAGAGAGGGAACACAAGCAGGGGGAGTGAGAGAGGGAGAAGCAGGCTCCCACCGAGCAGGGAGCCTGATGTGGGACTTGATCCCGGGTCTCCGGGATCATGACCTGAGCCGAAGGCAGTTGCTTAACCAACTGAGCCACCCAGGCACCCCCCACACACACACTTTTAAAGAGCTGGAGAATGGGCCTAATCTGTAGCTTTGGACAATACAAATGCGTCCTATACCCTACCATGGATTATACCCACTTTCCACTGTAGATTTTTATTTTCTACAGACTTACTGTCCAAAATTTTGATCCTCTCTACCCTTGCTGTCCAATATGGTAGCTATGAGCTATACATGGTTTGAAATTTTACTAGTCTGAATTGAGAAGTTCTGTAAGTGTAAGATACACAATCTCAGAGGCTTAGCATACACACAGAACATGGCATTATCACAGTCATTTTTGATTTTGATTACATCTTGACATAATATGTTGACTCTTCTGGGTTAAAGAAAATATATTGTTCATTTCACGTGTTTCTTTTTACTTTTTAAAATGTGGCTATTAGGAAACTGAAAATTACATATGTGGCCCACATGTATGGTTCATATTATATAGTCAGTTCTACCGTAAAGCTTATTTTGAAAATGTAAATTTGTTCCGATGTGATTGCTATATTAAGGAATGATTTGAGCATCCTACAGATAATGTGTCTGCCTAGGCCTGCCAGGAATACTAGGTGAACCAGGAAAACTGCACGCAGCTGACATGGGCCACGTGTGACTGCACAAAAAGCTCACACACATACAGACCTCAAACACCTACCGGCCACTTCCGTTCATGACATTCATTAGGCACCACACATATCCATGTCTGGCGCTACAATTTTTCATCTAATTTCGGACACACTTCCTTCTACCACTTCATAATAACTTGTAAGCAGCCACCTACTGCTTGTGGACACCAGCTCCTCAAGCAAATCCCAGGTCTTTCCTAAAGTAAAATGCAATAGACTGCACTGTATGTATTTTCAATCATTTACCATATGCAGAATTGGGCTAGCTATGCAAGGTTCCTATCTTTCTTTTAACATGTCACTGATAACGTTTTTGGGTGTTGTACCTCTAACCCTGCTTCCTTCTTAACTCCTGTAGTTTTTCTCATGGAAGTGTGCGCATCATGGTATTTTTCCGAAACGCCTACAACTGTATGTCTATTGGGCGGTGCCATGCTTCAGAGCCTGTTTTCCCACAGTCTAGCCTCTCGGTCCTGCTCTTCGGCCACCGATTTAACAGGATGCTTGATTTTCCTTTAAAACCACCGTTTCAAAAAATGCACAGCAATAGGATTCTCAAATACTATAGGACCAAATGCCATGCAACCTCGGGACATGGTTAACGAGGATTTTGATTTAATAACATTACTGCTAACATCGCCGTAAACCTCAAAACAACTGTTGTGTTTTTATGAGCAGCACTAGGGGAGTCAAATAAAAAAGACTTGCTGCTTTGTGGGAAATGTTTTATGGATGAGATGGACAGTGCCGCTATTTAGGAGGGCTCGTCCTTAAAATCCCAGGGGCTGCCATTAATTTCCATGACATCACTGGAAAAGTGCTGGTACCTGGGATTCCTGCTTCTGTGATGATGACACTTTTTTTTTTTTTCTTTCTTAAGCCAGGCCGTATCCCAGCACTGTCAGAATGGACCCGGGGGCTTTGATTGCAAAACCAGCAGAGAATATGGACTCACTTAAACATAGACACTTCCTTAAAAGCTTTTGGTTCGATGTGAATGTAAGTCATTTTGATTACTCAATTTCTATATTTATTAGGAATGATAAACCAAAGTACTTGAAAATAATTTCAGTGGCGATGAACTGTGGCGTTCGATCGATGGGGGACACGGCAGTCAATTACCCTTTCACTGTATTTTGGTCCTCGGCAATCAGTTGGGATCAATACTCTCAATCTCGATTGATAGCCGAGCACAAATCACAAATAATATTTTTAAGTGGGCTGTCACAGTGCGTATAGGCAGGTCCAACAGGTCCTGAGCCGTCCCTGGCACTTGCACGTGGGCAGTGGGATGGGGGGAGCTGTGGCATTCCCAGCCCTGTCACTGGGTCAGCTGCCAAGGGTCAGTTCAGCACGGGGATGTTTAGCATCACAATGGTGACTCCGTACAGTCTGCTCTGCCTCTTCAAAACTGAGCTGCCCACTATCAATCTCAAGTCTGAAACCTGGTGCAGTCAATGAATTGAGCAAAATGAAGGATTTGGAACGTAAATCATGCAAAATTTAGCAAGGATAAAGAAGGGAAGAACTGCGAGCCCTGAGAAGGGTACCCATACATTGTAAGTATGCTTGAAAAAGTTGCTGTTGGGAGGGGAGAATTTCCTAAAGGTCCAGATTTTGGAGAAAGGCTTCCTGCACTCATCCCCCACATGTCTTCTTTGAAGAGGCAGAAAGACCCCTGAATCACCCATTCAGAAGTTAGGTGGCCTAGGGTAAAACCAACGGCACCACTTCACCACTGGAGAGGTGGGTCCCCCGATCAGGACATGAACAGGTTGGGTTAGGTTGATGTTTCCAAACCGATTTGCCGGGAACCTTTGCATGTCGGAGAAAGCCGGGAAAGGCCTGAGGGGAGAAGGAAGAGAGGGGTTGAAGGGCAAGCCAAAATGCTCTTCACTCCATAAAAGCAAGTCACTTTGCTTGCTTATTTCTGTTTTGTACATTTCGCTTAATTCGAAGGAACAGCCTAATTAGTGTATGGGATTAGAGGCAGGTAAAAAATACAAGATAAGGTCTACACTCCTACAAAAACACCTCAGACATGTTGAGAGAAGTTCATCCTAAAAACCTGGCCACAAGGCTCACACTGGAGGATCTCTGACAGAAGGTCCCTGCTAGAATGCAAACGGCCCCAGGGAAACAAAGACTCTCGGGAAGATAGGCATAGTCATCTTTTATGTTAACACTATTAAGACTCCCAGTAGCCCTTCAATCTTTCCCCCTTGCCCTGCCACCTGCTGTGGAAATCCCAGCCCAGGACTCCAGGTCTTCCTGGTCTATGTCCAAGGGCATATAACGCCACGATGGGTGAGCCACCCTATGTGACATGATTGCCACTTTTGGACTATCGCGGCATGGCTAGATTCATCACCCAGCCGCATGGCAGGCCTGGGGTGCATGCACTGCCCAAACATAGTCTGAGAGCAGAAAAGCCCTATTAGAAGCCTGCCACATCCAAAAGGGAGGGAAGAGAGAATCAGACAATTACTGAGAAACATCATACTGATAGGAAACCTTTCTTCTTTATCATGATCAACGCCTAAGTCTTTCTCCTCTACAGATACCCTTCAGAACTAATGCTTCTCTCCAGAAGTAGCTTCTAGAGCTGAGCATTTGTGCCATAGATGTAGAAAGGCTCTGGGCCGTCCTGGTCAGCTCTCAGCAGCCCTGCATGCCACTTGCACACAGTGACAGCCAGAGAGAGAGCCACAGAGGTTCTACAACAGAGCCTCTAGAACCTCGCCATGGAGACCAGCGACCTGGGGAGCCTGCAAACACGTAGATTCCGATCTGGGATGTTTGGGAGGCCCATCAGGCCACATTTCTAACAAATTCCCAGGAGAGACTGATGTGGCTGATCCGGGGACCACACTTGGGTGAAAGGTTGTATATAAATCCACAACTGGCCATAGCTGATTGGTCCAGGTATAAGTGCCTGACCGAAACGAGCCATTCAGCTTCCCTCCCAGACAGTGAGACTTCCAACAAAGAGATTCTCTTCTCTCCGGATGGTAGCTCAAATGTGGAAGGATGTGAGAACTCAGAAGCTGTGGGCTGGCCATTTTCTGCTATGTGAACCAAGAAAAAGGGGAAAGCAGGAGGCAGAAAAGAAGTATGCAGGATAAGAGACACAGAGGGGGCTGCCTGAGTCCTGACACTCTCAGTCCCAGGGTCCAGGTCCCATTCTCACCTGTAGCTTTCCCTTCACTTGAGTTCCACAAGACACATCTTCATCACTAGAATAATTTTCTCTTTTCCACCTAAGATTGTTCTAAGTTGCTTTCAGTTACTTGCAACACAAGAATCATGCTATCCAACACTGGAGATGCTCAACAGCTACTGGGGACAAGCACGGTCCTTTTCCCCTCAGACCTTAGCAGGAGCACATTGAAGGTGCTGTCAGATACCCTATGACTGAATGAATGAACATCATGCCCCAGGCATGGTGTTCTCTACAACTTCTCTGTGCCCAGATTTGGAGAAACCCTTTTATTTTCTGTCTCCCTGTCAATCCTAGAAATCCAATTGTGAATGCAACACGCTGTTGATTTTTCTATTTATGCCATCTATTCCCTCGGCACGCTAATTTCATTCTTCCTATCTGGCAAGGGAAAAAGGGACTTGGGGAAGGTGTATTTCCCTTTAAATACCATGAAAGTTATGAATATTTCTTTCCCAAACTGCCAAAATAATTGTTTCATTTACAGAACTGAAATTCTCCAGGGAACGTCCCAGTGATGTTCTAAATTGCTAACATCAGATATGCAGAAAACAAATATGGGGCGATCCATATGCTCCCAATCCTGAATTTAGCATCTCAGCTCAACAGAAACTTGCATTTCAATCACTTTCGGTGAGTTCTTGGTTATGAGTATGTGCAGGGTTAGGGTTGGACCAAAGCCACCGGCCTGGAACCTTCTGCAGAAGGGCTCTCTGTCTGCACAGCCCAAGGCCTGCCCAGGTTGCTGTTTAGAGAGTTCACTTTAAATTAACACTGACAGGCTGCAGACCCCCAGTCAAAGGGGAGGTACAAGAAGGTATGGGCTATGTGATTGCAGGAGAGGTTGCCAAATTTCTCCCTCCTCTTATTACTGCTCGAAGAGTCCTACTACCCGGGGGTTTGGGGCATGGCCAGGAGTTTACCACTTCTCAGGGCTCCATCATGAAAACAATATGTAAGAAGGAGGAGTAGATCATGAGCTGGGCGCAGTGGTGGTGATGGTGATCATAGGAGCTAACATTTATAGAAGCACATTTTATGACCTAGGCACCACTTGCAATACCTTATTGTGTCAATCCATTTACTCCTCAGAATAACCCTATGTGGTGGACATCATTATCGTGCCCATTTTACAGATAAGGAAAGTAAGTCTCAGAAAGATGGGTTCATATGCCAGTTGGGGGTAGTGGTACAGCCAATGCTTTTGCTTGCCTATAGCCAGTCTCACTCTTCTGCTAAAAAAGCCTCTTTGGAGAACCACTCTCTCCTTCTGCATATTATTTAGAGGGACACTCTGGAACCAGAAGCTCCTATCTAGCTCAGTCCCTTTTGGACAGTGAACTACAGTGAAGGGGAGGCAATGGCCTTTTGTAGCTCGAACGCTAGCACAAGGCACAGTTTCGGCGCTTCATCGGTGTTGTGAGGATGAGGAATGAACTCAGCATGTAGTGTGTGATCTATGGATATGCCGGTTTCTATAGCAGCTGTGTGGCTAGAACGCCCTGACTGGGCAGACCTGCGTTGTGTGCTCACCCGAGACCCATCAGGCACTGTCTAGGCCATGTGGATGGAAGGACACATGAAGAGAAGCTTTCTAGAGCTGACTCATCCTGACTGCGAGGCCCTAGAGGGTCAGACAACTTTATTCCAGACCTGACCCCTGCCGCTATACTTTCCAGTCCCAGATGTTCAGATTTTCCTTCAGTTCGGACATATTCCTTACCACTCCACAAAAGTTCTCTTTTTTGCTTAACTGCACCAGAGCTGGTTTGTATTTTCTGCAACCAAATCACTCTGCATTCTAACCAGCATGTTTGTACAATTTGTGACAGGGCTAGGCCCAGAAAATTTAACTACAGGGACCCAGAGCACCGCTGACAGCCTAGGATGTAATAATGTTCAGCAAAGCCACTGGCAAGGAGCATCCTCATATTCAACAACACTCACTGGGTGCCTCTGGGAGCCCGGAGCTATAATACGTCTTATATTTTCTAGATTATTTCCCTAGATTATTCTCTTCAACCATCAAGAATACACTGATGTTGAGAGTATCATGCCCATTTTGCTGATGAGAAAGTTAAGGCTTAAGGAGGTTAAGTAACTGCTGAAGAACATAAACATGTGAGTGTCGCAGTAAGGACTGAAAATCATGTCTTCCTGAGGCCAAAGCAATTGTTCTCCTATGCTGCACAGTCTCCGAAGGATGGAGGGCTTGGCTCACCAGCAGGGCTGAAAAACCAGGTTGCTCGAGCTCATGCAAAGGAAACAGGAGAACTGAATCAAAGCTGAGTTCAGTGTGTGCTAAACTAGTTCAGGGATGGGGACAACAGCCACATAAGCCAGTATCCACTGCACTATTCAATGATTTTTTTTTTCAATTACATAGAAATGGCTTCATGTAAAAACGAACCTTGTCTGAGTCAATAAAGACTGGGTCAGCAGTCTTCCTGATCCCCCTTATTTCCATGCACCAAGTCCCTCCAGTCTCTTGCCACTATGGTCTAACTCTTCTGTCCTGAAGACAGTCTTCTCACGTTCTGCAATCCATCCAAACCAAGTCACAATCAACTTAAAACCCACCACAGCTTGTTAAGGCCAGCTGAAAATATTAAAGTCAAAGAGCAGTGTGTGACACACAGCGCCAAGTAGAGCAGCTGTCTCTTCTTGATCTAGAACAGCAGATGTGTTTCCCCCATCCCATTCATTTCACTTGTTTTGATTTCCCATTGAGTAAGCCCCTCCTGGTGCTTGGTCCATGTGGCTGAGGGTGGTTGCCCTTAACTCTTCCTTTCTTCTTCTTCTTCTTTTTTTTTTTTTTTTAAAGATTTGATTTATTTGACAGAGAGAAACACAGCCAGAGAGGGAACACAAGCAGGAGGAGTGAGAGAGGGAGAAGCAGGCCTCCCGCCAAGCAGGGAACCCGACGTGGGACTCGATCCCGGGTCTCCGGGATCTTGACCTGAGCCGAAGGCAGTCGCTTAACCAACTGAGCCACCCAGGCGCCCCAGCTTCCTTTCTTCTTAGATGCCAAATGGGCATGTGATTAAGTTCTGCCAACTAAATGCCTTCTCTCCCTCTGTGTACGGTATTTGGTTCATAGTTGACCACCACAACCGTCTCATGTGACTCAGTCCAGGAGCTCTTGCTAGACTAATGATATGAAGAAGTTCTCCTTCCCTTGGGATAACCACCTTTAAAGGGGCTATAATCTGGGGTGCCTGGGGTGTTCAGTTGGCTAAGCATCTGCCTTCAGCTCAGGTCATGTTCCCCTGGTCACCTCTCTTCTCAGTGGGGAGCCTGCTACTCCCTCTCCCCCCTGCTCGTGCCCCTTCTCTCACTATCTCTGTCTCTCTCAAATGAATAAATAAACTATTTTAAAAAGGGGAGGGGGAATGTAGTCCTAGAGCTGCTTGTGAATAAAGCCAACACTGGAGGTGGCAGAGCTGCCCAGAAATGAAGAGGAGAATGAAAACTCACTACATTATTCTAGCACCCAAATGCAGCCTTACCTGCAGTCTATCCCTCGGATCTTGTAGTTACAAAGGAAGTCAGATGCTTCCTTGTGTTCTTAAGCAGACTGAGCTGGTCTCTGAATTTCCTATGAGAAAAGCCAGGAATAATACCATTAACTCAACTATGCGTTCTAGAACTACATTTACCTTCCCTGAATTACTCCTATGTTTTCCTAAATCTTTACCAAGTTGCCTAAGATTTACAGATTTTTAAATTTCACTTTTTTTTTTTTTAACTTCATGCTCTAAAATTCTTTTGCCCAGAGGTGCCTGGGTGGCTCTGCTGGTTAAGTGCCTGACTCTGGATCTTAGCTCAGGTCTTGATCTCAGGGTCATGAGTTTGAGCCCCACACTGGGCTCCACACTACACATGGGGAATACTTAAAATATAATATATATATATATATATATATATATATATATATATATATATATTGCCCAGACACCCAGGCACCTGGGTGGCTCATGACTGACTCCATCTCACTTCAGGTCTTGATCTCAGGGGTCGTGAGTTCAAGCCCTACAGTTGGGTTCCACATTGGGCAATACTTAAAAAAAAAAAAAAACCTAAAAACATACATAAAAAAAAAAACTTAAAAAAAATCTTTCCCCAGAAGGTCAATATTTTAATTTAAGAGGAAAAACTCCCATTTATTTCCAAGTGGTAATTTATTAGATAACACAATTTTCTATAACAAGCCTAACTAATGCATAAGAATATTTAGGAAAAAAATACTTATGTGACTTGCATATTATATTTATTGAAAACCTACCAAGGGGCACCTGGGTGCTCAGTGGGTTAAAGACTGCCTTCAGCTCAGGTCATGATCTCAGTCAGGGTCCTGGGATCGAGGCCCGCGGTGGGCTCTCTGCTCAGCAGGGAGCCTGCTTCCTCCTCTCTCTCTCTGCCTGCCTCTCTGCCTACTTGTGATCTCTCTCTCTGTCAAATAAATAAATAAAATCTTAAAAAAAAAAAAAGGAAAAGAAAACCCGCCAAGTTCCAGGCTACTGAGAATAAAGCACTAAACAAAACCAGAATAATAATCCTGCCATCATGGAACTTATGTCTGAGTGAAGAGAAATAGACAAAAAACAAACATATAAATAAACAAGGTAGTACAAAGTGAAAGAAAATGGCACAAGAGGTGATACTATTTTAAGGTTTTTACTTATTTATTCTAGGCAGGGGTGGGGATGAGGAGAGCAGGGGGAGGCACAGAGGGAGAGAGACCCCATGCTGAGCACAGAGCCCAACACAGAACTTGATCTCAGACCCTAAGATCATGACGTGAGCCCAAACCAAGAATCAGACAACCAACTCACTGAGCCACCCAGGTGCCCCTGAGATCATACTATCTTAGGCAGATGACCAGGAAGCTCTCTGCGGAGGTGATGTTGGAAGCAGTGCTGATGCTAGAGCACTGCAGGCTGAGAGAGGAGAGAGTTAGAGGCCCTGCCACAGGCCATGCGCTCAGTGTGTCCCAGGAGCACCAAGGAGGCCGCTGTGTCTGGAACAAAGTAAGCAACAGGGACTGGGAAAGACCATGACTTCAGCAAGGTAGGGAGAGGCCAGATCCCTTGGGACCTTCCAGGCCCAGATGGCCTGTGGGTTGGGTTCTGCTTGATGAGAGAGCCCTGGTGTGTGGGGGGACAGAAGACTGGCACGATCAAACACATGTGTTGAAAGGATCACTCTAGGACCGTGGGGAGAATGAGCTAAAGAAGGGCAAGCGTGGGAGCAGGGAGACCAGTCACAAGGCTACTGCAGACCAGGCAAGAGAGGATTTGGACAGAGAGGTCAAGGTGGAGGCGATGGAAAGTGGTTGGATTCTGAGGGTACTGTCAGAGTAGAGCCACCGAGGCTTAGGAAGGGACTGCACACTGAGTGTGAGAAGAAGGCTCAAGGGTGACAACATCAAGTTTTGAACATGAGCCCAGGAGTGCGTGAAGTCTCATTTCCTGTGGGGTAAGAAGGATGGAGGAGTAACTCGTCTGGGGAATGGAAATCAAGAGCTTGGTTTTTCACATGTGCTTGTTCTTTTACAAAATATATATACAATTTATGAAATAAGCGTTTTAAATAGTACAATTCAGTGGCATGAAGTACATGCACACTTTTGTGATCATCAGCATTATCCATTGCTGGAACTCTTCCATCATCCCAAACAGAAGCTTTATACCCATTCGACAGCCCCTCCCCACCCCCGTTCCTCTCTTCCCGGGCCCTGGTCATCCCTCTTCTACCTCCTTTCTAGTGGCTATGTATATTTAAGATGCCTACTGGACATCTAAGTGGAGATATTGAAAAGCACTTAGACACACCGATTCTGGGGTGAAAGGGAGAGAAGAGAACTAGAGACATAAATTTGGGAGTCATCAGCATATGGAAGAGTTGGCACGCAATTCCCATTTATCAAAATGAATGTTTGACGTAGTTTCTTTCACTGCTGTGCAGCCCAGAAAATGAATATGGTGCCAAACACAGTGCCTGGCGTATAGTAACCCTTCAACAAATATTTGTTCAAGTAAGTAACTAAACTCTTTGCCCTCTAGTTTGTGGGAAGAGCAATTCCTTGAACAAGAATTTTTAGAAGTACAACCCTTTAAAATAAATAGCTCTATTTCTTGAAGGAGGGGAAAGAAAGGAGTCTGAAGAAATTTTAAAATACACTGGCGCTTCTACTGCAGTTTTCAGAAATAATGTCTGATTTGTGATGTCTTTGGCTGACGATGGTGCCGAACCCAGCACCACCTGATACCGTGCAATGTTACATCAACAGAACGGGAGTGACAAAACCAGATGTGGCGTGTCACAGCGAGGATCAATGACCTTGAAAAGCAGGCGCCAGAGTTTGGTCTAAAAGCAGGCATTCGAAGTGGGTTTCAAAATCATCCACCTCTATTCAGATTATTTGAAGATAATGCCTACTGGACATCTTTTTTTTTTTTTTTTTTAAGATTTTATTTATTTAACAGAGAGAGAGAGATCCCAAGTAGGCAGAGGCAGGCAGAGAGAGGAGAAAGCAGGCTCCCCGCCGAGCAGAGAGCCTGACGCGGGCCTCGATCCCAGGACCCTGAGATCATAACCCGAGCCGAAGGCAGAGGCTTAACTCACTGAGCCACCCAGGCGCCCTGCCTACTGGACATCTAAGTGAAGAGAGTGAAAAGCACTTTTGAAGACAATCGTGGTTGCACAAGAAGGTAAGATCATGACTACCCAGATGAGATTCAAACAGCAATTTCTCTTCAGCTGACATATGTTATCTACACAGAAGAACCTGCAGGTGCCAGATCTTGATAATCTCATTTACATGCAGGTATCTAGGCTCTGCTGATCCTATGTGTGCAGCAGCTCTTTGGCATCTCAATGTGTGCAATACATAACTGGGGTGTGGGAGATACTGGAATTTATCTTGGGTAATAACATTGCAATTGTCTTCTCCAGCAAGACAGCCCCAAGTGCAGAAATTTGGGGGAAGAAATTTGATTTGAGAAGACTTCAAAAGCCTCAGCTGTGTATTACATTCTCTTCACACTTGCTTCCTAACACTGTCTAGTGAACCATAGCTTACTCCACGGGGGCATGGCTACAGCCTTGAAGTTGAATTGGAATGGCCTCTTCAGTGTAAGACAAGGCTCTGAAACTCGAAGTAGAGAGGGACGAAGTGGCTGAGTACTCATCTACCCTAGCATCAACTTTCATCAGGAAATGAGACCTGTTTATGCTAAATCACTAGTGTTTTCTCTCAGGCATCATACTTTCTCAAATCACAACTGAAATATCTGCATTAATAGTGTTTCAAGAAACCAAACAATTTCTGGAAGACAGGTGAGGATTTCCAATTACTTGAGTTGGAATTCAAACTTTGAAAACTAGGATTGATTACCTTACTTTGAAAAAAAGAGAGCCTGTTAAGTTTAAAAGGCTGGTTATCCAAATCTAATTTTGGGGGGAAAGGTAAATTTACCTCCTTTCCCAAATTTCATCATTGGGTTTGGAACTTCCTTATGAATTCAGAGGAAGAAGAGACCAGTGTTTCTCCAAATTCCTTCTTCAGGGTGGAAAAGTAAATTTGGGATGGATTAGAAATGCTTTCTTAATCTGGTGCTATGTTGGGTCACCATCTTTTTCCAGATATGGATTTTCTTGGAGGGGGCATAACATGGGTTTCCACCTGTCTTTTATGATGATAGGAAAAAGACCATTTTCATCACTACTGTATCATGAAAATAAATACTGTGTGGTTCAATGTGTAATTTCCCAAATCTGAGTGTTGACAAAATACAAAGGACTTGCATTTCTACTGACAGCCAATGAAAAAAACAAGAATGTTTCTACTGATGCATCAATAGCATTTTCTAACAATTCCACCACAAAACTGAGAGTCAGAAATCTTTTCCAACAGACAGAAAAAGTTTACTCGCCTTGGGGATTTTGAATGAGACATATATTTGATATAAAACCTTTTTTTTTCAGTGATATGCCCCATTTTTAACTATGTTGAAGTAATCATGGCCCTATTAGATATTAGACGACCACTATTAGCAGAAAACTTGGCCTTGACTTCTTGTGCTACCATGGTTCAGTCTATGTCATAATCCATTACTCACCTGTTAACTCTTAGCCATCAAGATGATTTTTATTTAGCTAAGTTTCACAGTTTTTTAGCACTTGCTTAGGGAATAATTAATATAATAAGGAAGGTTTTAAATATATTTAGAGGCCATAAACTCTTCTTCTTCCATTTTATCATGGGGAGCACATTTAAGACACCACATGTTCTAGAAAGTCTAAATGGAGATGTGAAATAGTTAAATTGTGTGACATGATCTGTGAATTGGTCAAACTGTATCACTTGCACCTTAGCCTCTGGGCATTCAAGCAAGCCTTCACTATAGAGGAGGATGAAGCTATTTCCTTCCAGAAAAATGAGATGGTTTCAACAAGTAGTCTAGTTCATCAAATTTATAGTGTACCCAAATGGGAATCATGGTCAATAAGATTGAAAAGAAGGTAGGTTATGGTTATTGAAGTCTTAACAGCTTGGTAAAGAGAATCAACTTAATTTGTAAGGCAATGAGGAGCCAGCAGACAACCAGGTGAATGGCATGGCTATTGTTGGTTTTTAGGAATTATAATCTCCAATCTCACAGGATAGATTGGAGGGATAAGAGTCTGAGAGTGGGTACAGTAGTAATAAGAGAGAGGAAGAAATAAAAAAGCACTGTCAGTGGGCATAAAAAAGAATCATCAGGGAGATGGACCCTAACTGGCTTCAGTGACTACTGGGATAGAAAGTATGCAGGCCACAGTTGACTGGTTTTAATACAATGGGCAGGAAAACAGAGCCGAGTAAGAGGAGCTGGTGTTCACTAGAAGGGAATGTGTGAGGTTCTATTTGGGGCAGATTGAGTTTGAGTAGCCTGTAGAATATCCACCTGGTATATGACCACAAGAAGGTCAGTTCTTGTCACTAAGGAGAAAAGGCACACCTAAAAGTTCAGACAATGGAACAGCTGGAGGACAGCGAAGAAAAAAACCTGAGGCTAGAACCTGGTTGGAGGAAACTACAGTGTGCAGAGTAAAAATACAGGGAAAAAAGAGGGAAACTTGACACATGTAGTGGCGTTGACACCAGGGAGGAGAGAATTTCAAATGTTGCAAACGATGTGAATTACTTCAAGAACACAGTAAAACTCCACTGGGTTTGTTAATTATGGGCTTGTGTTATGTTGCTCCATCAGATTAAAAGTGAACAAGGATTCCGCACAGCAAAGGAAATCATCAGAAAATGAAAGGCAACCTACTGAATGATAAAAAATACTTGCAAATCATACATATGATAAGGGACTAATATCCAAAATATATAAAGAACGCCTACAATTCAATAACAATAAAAAAACAGGCAGAGGATCTGAATAGACAGTTTCCCAAAAAGACACAACGATGAACAATGAATATAAGAAATGGTGCTCAAATTCACTTATCATCAGAGAAATGCAAATAAAAACCACAGTCCAATATCATTTCACACCTGTAAGAGAGGCTATCATCAAAAAGACAAGAAATACTGAGTTGGCAAGGAGGTAGAGAAAATGGAACATTTGCACACTGCTGGTTGGAATATAAATTAGTACAGCCATTATGGAATATAGGATAAAGGTTCCTTAAAAAATTAGAAATAGGACTATCATAGGATCCAGCAGTTCTGTTACTGGTTATTTATCTGAAGAAAGCAAAAACACCAAATTAAAAAGATATACACATCCCACGTTCACTGTAGCATTTTTTTTAAGTGGGGGAGACACAAAGGGAGAGGGACAGGGAGAGAATCTTAAGCAGACTCCATGTCCAGCGAGGAGCCAGATGTAGGGCTCAATCTCATGACCTGAGCCAAAATCAAGAGCTGGATCCTCAAATGACTGAGCCGCCCCAACATTATAGCACTACTTACAATAACCAAGATAGGGGAAAAAATACACATACGCAATGGCGTATTATTCAGCCATAAAATAATAATAAAATCTTGCTATTTGCAACAACACGGGTAGACCTTAAGAACATAATGCTAAGAGAAATAAGTCAGACGAAAAAGACAAATACTGCATGATTTCCCTTCTATATGGAATCTTAAAAGAAAACTGAGGGCGCCTGGGTGGCTCCTGGGGGTGCCTGGGTAGCTCAGTGGGTTAAAGCCTCTGCTTTCAGCTCAGGTCATGATCTCAGAGTCCTGGGATCGAGGCCCACAATGGGCTCTCTGCTCAGCGGGGAACCTACTTCCTCCTCTCTTTCTGCCTGCCTCTCTGCCTACTTGTGATCTCTCTGTCAAACAAATAAAATCTTTTTTTTAAAAAAAAAGAAAGAAAGAAAAGTGAGCTCACAGAGAACAGAGTGGTAGTTGACGAAGGCAGGGAGTAGGGGGTAGGTGAAACGGGTAAAGGGGGTCAAAATATAGAAATTTCCAGTTGTGAGATAAATAAGTCATGGGGATATAAAACACAGCATGGTTATTAGAGTTAATAATACTATATTGTGCATTTGAAAGTTGCTGAGAGTTCATCTTAGAAGTTCTCATTACAAGAAAAAAAGAAAAACTACCATGTATGGCGACGATGTTAACTAGACTATCGTGCTCATTTTGCAGTATGTATGCAAGTATCAGATCGTGATGTTGTACACCTGGAAGTACTATAATGTTAGATGCTGATTATATTTCACTTAAAAAAAAAGTAAGTGAGGAGAGGGGACAACATCCAGAGGCCCTCATGCATGTGGCTCTTTGAAGACATGGGCAGGTGAAGGAAAGGCCTAAAGAAGTGGGATGCATTTATTATACCCAAGGCACAGTTTAAATACCTGGCCATGTGGGTCAAGATCAAGTAAGGAGGCCAAGGTAGGATAGGGAAGCCACCAAAGTCAGAATGCAAAGGATAGCAACCACTAGAAACCAGGGAGAAAGCACTTGGGGATTGGGCAAGGAGAAGATAGACAGACACATATGGTTTTTGTTTTGTTTATCTTCTTTTGATGTATATGTAGTTTTGAGGGTATTAAAAGCATCATGAGTGCTATGTTCCACATGGAATTTTTTTAAAAAGTAAATTAGGTGCCAAGGCACTAGACACCTTCCCACTTGGCAGCAATTATCAGGAACTGCTTAGTAGTAGGTGCCTCCTTGGGATGTTGTAGGGGCTCGCTTGGGCCCTGGTCCTCACTACTCCCTGTTGCCTACCCCAACCTGCCCAGGTTATATATTATCTCTCTGGTCTCCTGAAACAGCTAAGTTTTCAACCCCTGGGGCCAGAGGTTCTAATTAGAAGACGAGGAGGCAAAACTAGAAGACTATGAATATGTAAGGGGTCTGGATTTGAGGCAATTCCAGAGCCAGATCTCAAAGACTAGGCTCTTCTTTTATAATCCATTGATTTTGAATGTAACTTGTATATTATAGTTTTACTAAGAGAGAAATACATATAGACAATAGAAATTCGGATCCACATTCCCTTATTCACAACTTTAAAATTTAAAGTTTTGTTTAATTAATTCAACATTGGCAAGACCTGACCTGATAGGAGATCTTTATAGAATTTACTTATACCATTAATATCAACATTCACACACTTCCTTGCAGAAATATTAATATATCATTACAGAGTATGAAATGTATGATCTATGCATGATAATACTTTTCTAAAATCCCCCAAATTGTATATTCCGGCACCAACGGTTTCAGGTAAGGGATCGAGAACCTTATACATCAACTTTCCTGCACCTATGAACTAAGATATAATTTTCTCCAGTTGAGAAAAAAAAGTATGCTGTTAGAAGAAAAAAAGGAGAGGATGTCTAGAACAGTACATTCAAAATAGCATTCATGCAGACAATTAGCAAGAGGTGGCAAAGCTAATCCAATATTTGCAAATAAACAGGTAATCAGAGGAACAAAGCATGCTGGGCATTTCACAACAAATCTTTGCCCGCAGAAAGCAGAGGGCACAAGTTTATTAAGAGTCAAGTCATTTCTCTTCCCTCCATCCCCAAATCTCCACTTCATGTTCTTCACCCTCTAAAACAGACATCTCAATCCCACAGCGATTTTTAGGAAAGGAGGTTAGAAGCAGCACCGGTTACTGGGTCCTTACTCCATCTCTGCTCCACAATCTCTCTGGCTCTTGGCTCATTCGCCAGCGCGACTAGCCAAGCTGGTCTTTCTAAAAATGGAGGCTTCACCCACCTGAGAGAAAAGTCCATCGGTTTTTGTATCAGTTAGAAGTTGGGCTCTGCTGGCTTCTGAGCCCACGTGACCACCTGCTTTCTAGCCTACAACCTGCACCCCCCCCCCCAGGCATTTCTGATTGGATTATGACCAGCATTGTCAGTTGCCTGATGTTCTATCTATTTTCTCAACTGGAGTGGTGGGGAGGAAAATCATTACGAGGAGGAGCCTGATGTTTCCACAGAAAGCTAGGTTCCCCCAACGACCTCCTCTTCGCCAAGTGTAGCCATGCTATTCGCGGGGATGTGACCTGCTTCATAAAACCAGCTCCTGAATGTTTGGGCGGCATGCAGCTACTCTCCCTGGGGTACACCGTACTGAACAGAACCTGGACCCCTGCTTGCTAAGCACAGAAAAGCGTGTGCCTGGTTTGATGCCAAGCCCAAGAGCTTACCTACTTGGTATCACAATAGCCTGACATAGCCAAGAAATGGTGATTTTTTTTTTTTTCCTGTGAAACCAGAGAACATGCCGACAATGCTGCTGTTTTCCACTGCACCTGAAGCTACAAAGGAATCTGGATGAGATTTTCCTCCCCTTTCTTTTTAATCGCTAAGGGATTGCCACTAAACTGAGGGCACTTCGGCAGAGGCAGGACTGACTGAGCCCTTCTCAAACAGATTATGGCAAAAAAAAAAAAAAAAAAGAACGCCTGCTGCATCAGTATCCCAGAATACTTTTTATTCCCCAATGCCCGTCTGTAAAAGGCAATGCTTGCTTTGCACAAAACGAGAGGCTAAGTGTGCTGATTGATGTGCAGACCCCACAGCCGGGCCCTCTAGTGTTGGCCACTTGACCGCGATGGTCTACAGCCCCCCTTGCCCCTAATGACAGGGGAGTGAAGAACGGGGAAAATGGTTAAACAAGGTTTTCCTTTTGACCTTAAGTGATTATATTCCTGAGACGGAACCAGGAGTGGAAAACACCTTTCCATTTCTACGCTTGTGGTTTCGTCTGATTTTGCTCTCTTCTTATTATTTTTTAAATCTTTTCTTTCAGGCTATATTTAAATTCATTTCTCTCCGAAAATGTAAAAGGGCCCGTCTGCATTGAATTCCTGGAGAGCATCTCACTGATGAAAGTCCAATACGAATATAACATGCTCTTAGCACATTTCCTAGTTAATGTATCTCCGTGGGAATCATTCCCGTATGCTCACCTGCAAATCTGGCCATCCACTTTTAATTTTTTCAGTCCTTATACCGTATAGCTGACTCGTGCCATAATTTATGTTAGACTGCCATCTTATGGTAGTTTGGGACCACCATTTGTGGGCAGAAACACAGGGCTGACTCTTCAGCGTTTTAAAGAAAAATATGGATTTAAAAATCATC